>BOPN01001524.1:57500-60000 GCA_017312705.2 Penaeus japonicus
GAAAAAAAATATAGAATGGTTGGTTCGTTGTTATATATACATATATATAAATATATATTTTTAAAAATAAGAAATGATTTTTTTTTTAAGTGTTGTTGTTGAGATCGACGTTTACTCTGGCATTGTTCCATCTATCCACAAAATGGGTTTAATGGCCATTTTGCCAACGCCACAGCCAGTTCTGTCATTCAAAACTCTGTTTGAAAACATCATATCGACTAAAAAAATGCTATTGCAAATCATTGCATTACTAATATTGCATTGAGGGTATTATGCATCATTGCCTAGTCAGAATCTCTATTTGGGGCTCGTTAAAATTTAATGATTTAAGAGTTTTATGAACAAATGATTGGACAGTAATCAAGATCTCTTTGTATTCTTTATTTTAAGTTATAGTGTGTGTATGTGTGTGTGTGTGTGTAAATAAAAAATTAAAATCATGGATCTAATCTGAGTTTCCATGTTACAATAGACCTTCCAAAAATAAGCATCAGATAAAGCACCTTCATAAAATGTAAAGTATAAATAAAAGACATTCAGTATCATAAAATATCTGTATTTAACAAACGGTGCAGTGAGAAAGACTGCACATAATACGGTTACTGAAGCAATGTATTGTATTACCTTTCAAAGGCATAATCAGATGACTAGTAATAATAATGATAATAATATTAACGACAGAATGCTAGATGCAATATACAGCTCTCATGAAGCACAAAGCATGCTCAGCACAGTGTTAGGAATACCTAGCCCCCTAACTGCTCCATGTGGGGATGGGAGGGGGGGGGGTGTCAAACGTGCAGAACTAAAAGGCGTGTTTCTTTTTTTTCCAAGTGCTAGTCTTCTGAATAGCTTCTGAATGTGCCAAGCGGCTGTGCCACTTGAGCTGACAATCAGGAGACTGAAACAGGAGTCATTGCTCTTTTAAAAAAAATAACAAAAAAAAACACAAAAACAAACATGCCTTTCTTCTGGTTGAAACACATTCCAGGCTCTGGGACCTGATGATTATACACAGAACATGCCTGCACAACATATACTTCCTAACATATAATTTACAACCAATTATGCACATTTAAAGTTTTAGGATATAAATGTACAATGTTCAAATGATGATCTACGCCCAATCCACTTTAATGTTACCAAATGCTAAATTATTGCATTCCAAATACTTTACAAAATAACAAACACACTCCCCACATTACTAATCTTGTTAAAACGTACTAAATTTAATACTTCACTACCTATAGTCTTTATAGGTATTACAAAGGACACTTGTGACAGTGGCTCATTACAGAGCCTCTGATCAACTTCCCAGTACCAAACACAAAATAAACTCTTCAAACATACATTCTCCAGGCCTTTGGTCTGTTCTTGTCACTTGGATTACACTTCTATTTTCATGTACAAGACATCAAACAGAAATAAGTTTTGACATAGACACATACATTTTAATATTTAACTGTTGTTTCAGGTCAACATGGTCTTCCATCTTTGTGATGCAAGTCTTTCTGGGCAGTCTAAATTTTCAAATGATATTAAGCTCTCTCGGGGAAAATATCTTCAAGCGCAGAGCCAATTCCATTATTTCTTGACACGAAAAATCATCATCTTCAACTTGCAATGTTCTTTTTATGTGTACATATCTTTCAACATCCAAATTACACATTATAATCAAAGATATTTTTCCTAACATGAATGAGAAGCTGTGCGGTAATCGCTTTGAATACAGAAATACACTGGGGCTGAGTAGCACTACCATATGGAGGTCCACCCACAGGCTGAAAAGCAGTACTATTATCAATCACTTTCTACAAGCTAAATACCGTCTGTGATAAGCAGACCTAGTAAATGAAAAAAAAAGGAAAAAAAAAAAGGTATTTGCAATCTCATCTATGCTGGATTGCCTTGGAATATGCAAACCAAAAATATACATAATATATATGGGCAATACTATTTCAAGACTTTCACATAGACTTGTTTTTATTTTATTTATTTTTTCTGGCAACATCCAAAGACCCTTCCTTTAACTTGCATTAGATGCTATATACACAACACAACCCCAACCTATAAATATAATTTCTGATGGCAGTGCTACCATGCTACATATCATATAGCAAAAGGCATCACTATTCTCCCCTAGCAAAACATGAGCTCAATGGATGCACAACCTGCACAATCGGAGTGCCTGTACTACTCTAAAGCTCTCTAACTCTACGAATCTTGGGAGCAGCTCTTTAGACCTAGTAGCGATATTCCTTTGTTGTAGTGCCACCCAGGTAAAAATTCTAGTCATGGAGTAGTCTAATTGTACAAAAGCTTGACGTGGAGACGAGTGACTTGGTTGCAAACCTCTCCAGATCATTGCAAATAACAGCATGGCATGCAGCAACCCTTTCAAAGATTTTTCTCTTAAACTATGGTGCTGAGTTTATAGAGGTAGGTTCACCTAGTTCAAGAAATAAAAAAATAAATAAAATAAAATATTTAAATAAATAAA
>BOPN01001524.1:62500-95000 GCA_017312705.2 Penaeus japonicus
AATCCATCACAACCTGCCTATCATCATGGTCTACTGGTGGAGTGAGTCCACTTGTACTACTATAGAATGCAGTGGAAATTGTCTAATGGACTGTTCCGATATCTTGCCATCAACTGTGGCTTGCTACTCTGCCCCAGTCACCTATGCTTATCAACATAAACACTGAGTATGTGTGTATATAATAAAGGATATATATCTATACAAATGAGAAGTGTTACTGAAACAATTCTGGTCACACAGCTGAAATTCAACAAACAAAAAAATCCATTTTCAACTAAGTGGCTTGTAATTCAGCATCTTAATTCTATATATGTATAAAAAAAAAAGAAAAAAAAAAATTGAGACTGAGCCACAGTGTTTTTATACACTGCTGCAAATATGAATTCTGATAATTGTTTCAACAGTTCCCAGGAAGTTAAACATTTTCCTGGCAACTGCAACATCTGACATCTTCTGTTACAATGAAACCACTGTATAAATAATGGATAAACATACATGGTAATGCACATACTGAAGTCATACAATACAGGACTATGTCATACAGACTACATAATAAAATAACTTGTGATCAAAACTGATTGCCCATAAATAGTTAAAACGCCTCTGATGTCCCTTGAGTGCTTTGGACATGCTATATTGGATCATACACTTTCAATAGAATAAAACTTGCTAATTTGCCCACACAAAATGGACCTTGTGTGTTTTGAGTTTTCCTTCATCTTGCTTCATTCATTAAATTTTTCAAGTTAGTCAGCGTATGTGGCAGCTCAAAGTTAAACTCGAATGAAATTGTACGATGTGTATATATACAAGTATATATTTCACTTCCATTGTCTTTTTTTTTTTTCTTTCTTTCTTTTTGAAGTTTATTTTACTATACTGTATCACACATTTACACCTTCATCTACATCACCTCTTAAATACATTAAGATAAATGATATTATACAATTGTTATTAAGTAGTTTTATATCATACAAGGATTTCACTCTTGCCTCACAAAAGTCACATTCATGTCACTAAAGTCCACTGTCCTTTGGGATACATCTTGCTGTGCCCAGTCGCATATATGCCGTCTTCATCTCATAGAAACAATGGTTTGCGGTGTGTACATTCAATTATGACGTAATGTGTAGTGTCACTTTGTACAAAAATTGGTGTTAATGACCATCAGCTTTGAGTCTGCTTGGGGTACATCTGCAGATCTTTGTACTAGACTTCCCAACCTATGCACAGAAGCCAAGAAATTACTTGAATACTAAAACTTGGGAAAGAGGCTCTCCCCCTTGCATGAACCAAGGAAGAGATTTCATAACAAAAAGAAAATTGCTGCTGAGTGGTATTATTCTATAACAATGCTGCTCAATCAACTACTTTTGTGGGAATTCCGTGAACATGCAACTCTGAATTTTTGAACCTCCAAGAGGAAATAAAAACCTTGCATGTTTGATGAAACACTCCCCCCAACCCAGCAACAATTTTTTATTCACGAACAAAGTCAAACGTAAACTGAACCATGACTCTACTTCTTAAAACTTTAAATCTCAACACATGCCAACCAATAAACAATGCCACTTTCCAATCGAATCTTCCCTTCATTTCTCAAATCTGATTCCAATCATTTTTACCACAATGGCACAATTTTCCCATAAGCCTGCTCGCTCTCGGATCTCCATCGCGATGAAAGTAAAAGAATACTCCTTTTTTGCTAAAACAAACGACCTGAATTTCATTACAGGAAAATATGTTGTAATTTTGAATGATCCTAATGGAATCTGTCTTTTTTTTTTTCTCTCTTTTTAAGATTCATTCACATTCTTCAGGAAATTTCTGCTTCAGGCGAATGTAACTACAGCTCTATCTATTAGCTATCTACTGTCTATATACATATATAAATATATCCATTTAAACATACCGATAATACATATGAACATTTTAAACCAATTTTGATCAACTATGTAAAATATGCCACATGGATGTTTCATAAAATAACACATTCATAATTGCCACATCCAGATTAAAAGACTTCAACTATATGTATTCCATAAAAATGAAAGGAAATCAATTATCAATACATGATGAACCACATATAAAACCATTTTAGAAATCAAAAATCCTACATTGTAGAAAATTATCATTTCCATCTTATAATATCTTATGTACAAACCTATCACTACTAAAATATAAATACATAAATTATCAAACATAAAACCGTCATGCTAACAATAAAATAAAAATCAAGAAATTGTTGAACACTAACATGAATTGGTATAAGATTCACTAGATAAAAAGAGTGCAAACCTTTAACAGATGGGACCTTTGACAAACAAATGGAATTGAAATAAAATGAAAGCCATTATATCAGTAATAATAATAAAAACTATAAAAATCTATACCCCTTGGTTTGTGTTCATATGTGTGCAACTGTTTGTGTCAATAGTCACTGAAAATATACCTATCAACCTCATCATTTCACATTCACACAGAGTAAAAGGAAAAAGAAAAGAATTAAGAGCGAGAAAAAAAAAAGAAAATAGGGAAAAAAAAAAGAAGAAAAAAGGTAGCAACTGATGATTTGATTTTTACATACCTAGATTATTATCATCTTTTTTCTTTTCTTTTTTGATATCATGCCATTAACCGAATTATATGAAATGTTGGAGACATTTGCCGATATGTTTTGCGAAATTTCTTATTGCTACTCTTCCTTTTGTTTATTTGTTTGTCTTATAGCTCACCCTTCTTTTTGTAATTTATTTCTTTTCTGCATCAAGTCTATTCATAATTTAAGGTGTGTGTGTGTGTGTGTGTGTGTGTGTGTGTGTGTGTGTGTGTGTGTGTGTGTGTGTGTGTGTGTGTGTGTGTGTGTGTGTGTGTGTGTGTGTGACCAGGTGACAGAGAAAGAGAAAGAGAAAGAGAGAGAGAGTACTGTACAGAACAAAATATCTTTTGTTAAATAATGCACATTCATAACTCTTCTCATATGAAACATAAACATGAAACATATATGCATGTTACCTTCACACATGTAAATTCCGTTTTCTACAAATTCAAACATCTCACAAGAAGCAGATAGATAAAGCTAAACGTACACACACACACACATATACATATATATATGTGTGTGTGTGCGTGTGTATGTGTGTGTATGTGTGTATGAGTGTGTGTGTATGAGTGTGTGCGTAAGTGTGTGCACGTACATGTATGCATATGCGAATGCATGTGTGTGTGTGCACATATATATATATATATATATATATATATATATATATATATATATATATATATATATATATATATATATATATATACATATATATATATATATATATAAATAGAGAGAGAGAGAGAGAGAGAGAGAAAGAGAGAGAGAGAGAGAATCAATCTGCTATGAACAAATATATCATAGCAAGCAGATATTTTACATATAAATATATATCAATAACACATGTGAATGTGTATATGCATGTATGCAGATCACATGTTTACCATTATTCTTTGGGAGACAACAAATTATGAACATGCTACTGGTCCACACTGAAGGCTAATGGCCAAATCAAAGTTAAAAAGGATGCCAATTACAACTGACCCAAAATGACTACACAATTACTGAGGTCATGGTGGTTCTTGGTTCATTATACAATTTACTTGTCTTCTAAGTAACCAACTCTAATCCCATCTCCCAATTCCAGGAATTAGTCTACTAAGCATTTATTTTCTTTGTTTTGTTTTGTGAATACAAAGACTTCAAAAGATATGTAACATTATGGCCAGTGTAGAAAGATGCTACTCTGCAGCTTTTAAGAGTACACTATCTTACAAACACAACAAACTATTGCTGCTTCTCTTTAAACACTAATCTTCCTATTACACAGATTTTCAATGGTGATATGCTGAATGTTAAAGTGGACACGCACACACTCTAATTGGACAATCCAGAAGAGTTGGCATATCTATTATCATTTTGCCCAGGTTCAGGCAATCTTTTCTACTAAAAAGAGGCAGCTAAGAGTATTTCTTACTAGCCACGATAAAGAGTTACTTTCTCTTTGGCATAACACCTTAAGAAGGAGTGGCTGTAATCTGAAACCTTCAGGCTGGGAAATGTCATCAAAATCTTCCCTGCTATTCACAAGTTACACATATGCAAAAGTTCTTGTATACATTATTCTGTTTCACATGCAAATCTACATTTATCAGTGTATTCCTGAATGTACCTGTCTTCACACACACACACACACACACACACACACACACAACACACACACACACACACACACACACACACAGATTTACTTGCAAAAGCATTTATGCCCATATGTATGTATATGGATATATGTAGTTTAGAGGGAACCTAGTATAGAATGATATGAATATGCATACACAAAAACAGTATTGTAGAGAAGAGCAGAAATGGTGTGTGTGTGTGTGTTCATGGCCATGTAAAAACTACTAAAAAAATCTTTTCTTGCACTTTCTACAGGTACACAGATGATGTAATTAAAAATATCAACCCTTTAAATAATTGCCAGATTGAACCAACTTGAATTCCATAAAGGACCAACATAAATTACTGTAATGTCCTGCTTTTTTGGTGTACTATATATCTCATTATAATAAAGTGCAAAGTTGCTGAGCCTATGAGCTACTACCTATGTATGGAGAGAAATGTGCATTTTATACTCATACACACGTTTCTTCAGCATCACACACGACTCACACGTAGACACGCACGTACATGCCGTGTCTCTTCTTACAATATACTACTGGGCGTAGCATCTGACGGATGCCCATCTTTAAGGAATTGAACACAGTTAATCACAAAGTCTAATAATCCTCTCCTCTGCGGTATTGTATCTTAGCACTTGAGGTCATCGTGAGCACCCAAGTTGGCAAGAGTCTTCTTGATGCGCAGTGCAGTCAGTCGTGCTGCTGCGTTGTGATACCAGCATTCTTTCATAAGTTTGCTCATCACTCGCAGGTCCTGCAATGCCAAGGAGGTGATGAGCCTGTGACATCTTTACATTTATTGGCTGATGGACTAAAAGGGCAAATATGGGACAATGTATAACAGATGAGAATTTGCGTGTCCATGAGTTTGTGTTTGTGTGTGTGTGTTTATGTGTTTGTATGTGTGTGTTTATGTGTTTGTATGTGTGTGGGTGTGTATGTGTGTGCGTATGTGTGCGTATGTGTACATGTGTGTGCATGTGTGTGTGCATGTGTGTGTGTGTGTGTGTGTGTGTGTGTGTGTGTGTGTGTGTGTGTGTGTGTGTGTGTGTGTGTGTGTGTGTGTGTGTGTGTGTGTGTGTGTTTGTGTAAAAGTATGCATGTGTGTGTGTTTGTGTAAAAGTATGCATGTGTGTGTGTGCGTGTGAGTGTGCGTGTGTGTGTGTTTGTGTAAAAGTATGCATCTGTGTATGTGTGTGTACATCTGTGTCCATGTGCATATGTTTGTGTGTGTGCATGCATGTGTGTGTGCATGTGTGTGTGCATGTGTGTGTGGATGTGTGTGTGGATGTGTGTGTGTGTGTGTGTGTGTGTGTGCATGTGTGCGTATGTGTGTGTGAGTGCATGTGTGTGTGAGGTAACATGTAGATGTTTTAGTGTGCGAATGAACACGCTTGCTGGTGGTTAGTGTGTGAGCAGTGTGTAAGTGAGAATTAAATAAAGAATGAGTGACTGAATGATTATCCTTTTTCTTGAATATATCATGAATGAATCTTCTTACCTCACAGGACTGCCACTTATTTGGTATGACTGGTCGCTGTTTGTATATACAAACCACCTTTCGCATCTCATCAATGGTTGGATCATTAGGAACCATGTCATAGTATGGTAACTGGTATTCCTCACATC
This sequence comes from Penaeus japonicus, assembly GCA_017312705.2. Lineage (NCBI taxonomy): Eukaryota > Metazoa > Arthropoda > Malacostraca > Decapoda > Penaeidae > Penaeus > Penaeus japonicus. The sequence continues at coordinate 68,357 of BOPN01001524.1, forward strand.
CACCTCCTGTCAAATAAAGACAAATAGATTAATAGAAATGTTCTTTCCCTTCATATCATTCTTTTTCTCAACCTGTCTGTCTCTCTCACACCCAAAAACCTACACAAAGAGTCCATCTCAAATAGTCTGAAATGGGATAAGGAAAACATTACCTGTGTTACATCTCCTGGCAATCTCCCAATAGACCAGACCAAGAGCGTAAACATCTGCTCGTTTGAAGGAATCAAAATGATTCATATTCATTGACTCATCCAGACACTGGAAAGAGAAACACAGAATTGCAGATCATTTCAACTTGTTTTATTATGAGTGGTTACCTAATCTTGCATAACCAATATTTATTTTACAATAATGAAAAAAAAAAAGGTTTTCTGATTCTATATCAATTCAAAACCATTGAAGAATTTACAGCCATTGCAAGTACGCTACTAATTTTAAACTTCAAACTTGTTCATCACTTATAAATCTAAGTGCAGCAATGTACTAATAACAGCAACTGCTACAAAAATGCTTCCATAAGTATTGGTAGCCTCTAGAATTATTTGTTTGATAATAATTTTTAAATACTAGTCAAAGTTTTGTTATTATTCCTTTCAACCTGTACCACTACAGGAAACATATCCATAGCAATTTCTGCAATTGGTACTTTTAGGTATATAAATCTAGGTACATAGCTACATATATAAAAATAGTACTTCCCAACTCAGTAAACATTTATAAAAGAGAATCATCACAAAAAAGCACAATGACCTACCTCTGGAGCAAGGTATCGTTTTGTTCCCACCCTGTTGTTGGGGACAATGTCCACGCTGTCTGTGGCCGAGTCATATCTGACTGCTAACCCAAGGTCAGCAATGGCACAGTTTCCATTAGACTTGACCAGAATATTTTTACTCTTTAAATCTCTGTGAGCAATGGCTGGCTTTCCTGTATGGGAGAAAATGCACGCTAAATTGGCAAACTAATCATGAAGCAGTTATGACAACATACTACAATAACAAAGACTCCTGGTAGTAGTTTGATATCTTTAGAATGTTAAACAATGCAGAAAGTAAAAAAGAAAGTCAGAATCTCTGTTTCCATGATGACATAGTAAAATAATTGTACATATAAACACACAAACAGACACACACATATACATGCACAGGTCTACATAAATGCATACATACACACACAGTCTAATCATATAACTGTACCTTTATTTCCCATGATATCCATGTGGAGATGTGCCAAGCCTGTTGCAATGGACAGAGCCATTCGGATCATTCCGGAAGTCTCAACAGTGTATCGCATCAAGTAGTCAAACAGCGAACCCTTCTCATGATAATCTGTCACTAGCCAAAGTTGTGTCCATGTTCCGTTATCTGTTAATATATATATCACCTTGTTAATGTCTAGTATGAAATGCTATGATAGCCTTTTTTTTCTAATTTCGGTATTTCCTAGATAGCTATCTTATAGGATGAAATTGTTGTCACAAACATGAATACAATTTATATTTCTAAAACATTTTCTTTCCACATATCTTCTACGAGACTAAAAGTTTAGAATATTAGTTAAGATCAGTGAGACAAAAATATCAGTTTTCTATAAGCATTTTTGACAAGAATAACAGAAATAGCAATACCATTATATATTTATATATATATGTATATATGTATATATATATATACATATATATACATATCAATTTACATAGGCATATCTGAAAATTAAAAAATAAAAATAAAAACATCAATAGCATTATATAAATCTATCTTCATCTACCAACATAATCATATTCACATATCAACAGTACACTATATCACTCCAACAGACCTTTGTTATCAGCAGCAATGAAGCCAAGGATGTTGTCGTGACGCAGCATCACTGTCTGGTAGATCTCCACTTCACGGAACCAAGAACGTTCATCCCTGAGTAGGAGTAAAACCACACTTTTTCATGCTATTCCCTTCTATAGTAATATTTAATTCTAACCAGTATCATATTGAAATCAAAGGAAAGTCAGTTTAGTCTATGGTACCAAAGGAGTGTAATTCAAGTGTACAGAATTTTAGTGTATCAATCTTTACATAATAGCCCGTCTCTCAAGCCAACTTTGAAGTCTTGCCTCAATACTAATACGAGACTTACCTCGAGGAAAATATTTTGACAGCTACGTACTCTCCTCGCCATCTTCCACGCCACACTTCTCCAAAGCGGCCCTTGCCGATGATATCAATTAACTGTATCTGTCGTGCAATACTTCGCTGCACTAACAAAGGCAAACCTGTACAAAAGATGAGAATCGTCCATTAGAAGAAGAAGAAGAAAAAAATGAATGAGTTCTCAGTGATAAAGAGGTTCAATAAAAGAAATCAATAGAAAAATAGAAATAAACAAAAATTACAAGGCAAATGGGAACAGCAGTGCTATCTGAGTCACAAACTCAACTCTTCAGGAGAGAATTAAACAACAGTGACCAGGAAAAGGTTGATGTGATCCATTGTAAACAGAAGGGAAGAAGAAAAAGAATCAATGATAAAGAGCAAAAATATATACATATAATCAAAACATATGAACCAAAGAGTTTGTGATTATTCAAAGGCTGTTAACCATTAATAACCCTATTCTTGTAAAAATAATTATGATGATAATAAAAGTAACTCTTCCAAATCAGTGAGAAGAGAAAAATCTTACCAGAGCCTGACCCACTTGAGGTCAAATCCATGAACTCTCGAATTGGAGTATGTGAGCCCATAAGTGGCACTTCCGATCGATCTAAAATCGATTCTACGTCGGGGAACCCATGCCTGATTCTTTCTGCACGTTCCTGTTGGTGAGCAAGTTAACAATTCATATTAATTTCTTTTTCTTTTTGTAGCTACATCCTAAATATAAAAAATAACTATACAAGTCAATAAAATCAATTTTAAGGCTATGAAAACTGAAAGAGCAACCAATACTGCAAAATCAAATGAAAGTTTAATTCCAAATAAAATAAACTGCCATTACATAATAAACCATTCATAAATGATACTCCATCAAATGACAAAGACAGAAGAAAAACAAATTTATATTCCAATAAATAAAAAATATTTTTTTTCACTACAAAGGTCACCTAGACCCTAAGAAACACTTAATAAATATTCAATAGGTCATGAACAGAATCCTCTATGACAAATCTAGAAATGGTATAAATGAGAATTGATAACTGACACATTTTCATTAGCTCATTTTTGATAAACTAATCAGAAAGCATCAATTACATCTCTTTTATTGTAAAGTTATTCATTCTCATTTATACCTTTATCTCAAAGCTTTATTTAAAGAAAAAAACAATAACAAACTAAAATTTAATAAAAAAGCAATAAAATATTTTTCTAATCACTTTCGAAATGCACACATACATAATAACATGAACACACTCACATGTGTATATATGCATACAAAAGTACACACACGTACACGTTCACACACACACACACACACACACAACACACACACACACACACACACACACACACACACACACACACACACACACACACACGCACACCAATCCCAAGGCATCCTGTAAGGGTAAGCTTGAGGGCCCTCAAAAACAACAGCAACACCTCAACACTTGAAATACACAGTTGCTCTTACCTTGCGGTGATGCCAATAGCATAAAAAAGCCACCAGGACGGCTGTCAGTAAGACGCACAATGCCACGGCACTTGCTAATGCTGGATTCCATGTCTGCCAACTTGGCTGGTGGTCTGTACATTCCACATATATTAATACAATTACTAAGTGTCAACTAAAAGACTTAAATAAGTATATCTAAGTCTTTAATTTCTTTACATATTCTGATTGAAAAAATGTAATCAAATATATAATCACAAGGAAAAAGGAAACTGTTAGTGAAACAAAGGGAGAGAGCAACAGAGACTGATGGAGAGTAGAGAAAGTAAGAAAAAACATGAAAGATGCAAACAATTATCTTTAAAATATATTAGAAAAAATTATAAGCAAAACTTTCTTTAAATGAAAAATAGACAAGGTTGAATTAACCTGATGACACAACAAACAATAGAGTTATTTGTACTGACTTTTCTTATTTTTTCTTTATATATATATTTTTTTTTTTTTTTTTAAGGAAGGACAAAAACAAATTGCATGAGCACAGTTGTTTGACAAATACAGAAGGCAAACTAGCAATCCTACAAAAGCTTCTTCAAGATTCCTACTGCACTAGCCAACACATTAGTTATTCTGTCTTTGAGTGGCTTACATATCAAATGATGAAGTATTAAGAGAGAAAGAGAGTTGGGGAAAAGATCTGAGACAAAGAAAAAAAAGTTGTTCTAGTCGTACTCATACCATCTGTAAAGTATGAAACACAAGCACAAAGAAATGTATGATGATCTATCATTATCAAATGCCATAATGACTGCACCATATCTGTTGGACTAGGAAAGGCATTTGCAATTTTCTTTTACACAATAAACCCTACAAGTATCTAGTTCCTTGTTGGAACATCATATCATCAGCCTCAGTACATGAATGAGACCAGGAGTTCTAGTAACAATTATCATCACATCATGAATTCAAGGCTGATGCTGATGAAAATAAAATATCAAGATGAAGAAAGACAATTAAAGAGACAAATCATCCTCAGCACCAAAGATACTATTACTAAACTCCTGTTTACACAAAGTTGAATACAACACTTGCAAATATTTCAGGGTCTATAGAGCAACATTGGTCTGATTTTCAAAAGACTTCTGTCTTAACCTTCTATTCATTTGAGGGGAAAAAAATTGTAAAGAACTTATGGATGACAAATCTTGACAGCATGTTTTGGATATAGTTTGAGGAAATATTCATATATACTAAAAAAAAAAAAATATTAGACTGCAAAAATTTAGAATTTCATGGTTAACGTAAAAAAGGTAGGAATCATGTTCCCAATAAATACAATAATAAAATAATAACTGCATAATTCAATTCAGCTTGTAACAAAGAGGGGAATGAAGGGAAGGTGAAGGAGGAAAAGTTGAGGTTGACCTAATAACGCCAGAGTGGTTCTGGCTCTGCCTGGACACAACGCAAGGGTATTTCAAGAAGCACTGGCCTAACACCTAAAGCTATTTGGCCGATCATCCAGAGTATCAGCCATACAAAAAGCCATGATGTGACATAATATCATTTCATCATCCGTTATCAGGTCAAGGATGTGAGAGATGAAAAAGAAGACAAGGGTGATGAACGGCTTACATACAAAAAAGTTTGGAGCTTCTCCTATACATAAGTAGGGGGGTTTAAATAGACTTTTTCATCTTTATATATATATATATTTCTGATAACCTTTCTCCAATGTCCATAAGTAGCTGAGAAAAACTGACCTTTATCATATATTGATGAAGTGAGATGATAAACAATATTAGAAGTAACTTCCTTCACACAATCTTAAAACTACATTTAATTTCAGTCCTTGTTCATCAGCTAAATACTTTTCATGTCATAATTTGACTAAATAATATATATATATAGCTTAACCCACACAGGACGGGTGGTACAGCATGTGTACCGCGCATTCAAAAGCCCAGTTGCCGGGCGGCACAGTATTGTGCCAGCCATTCAATTGATTTAGGCCTAATAATTCGAACGCCCCGGCATTTGGACATTCTAGGCTAGAATTCCCCCGTCGGGAATGGGTTAATAGAGTTTTCAGGAAAAGATAAAAGATAATGATAACAAGAAGGGAAACAGAACTAAAGTAGAATTTATTTTAATCTTTATACATCTTTTTGGGGGAAATCAATAAGAGACTTATAAGATGATTAATCAAAGATTTATCATTTAATCTTAAAAAAATAATAATCTATAAAATACATGATTATGTGTATGTATTTGCTGACGAAAACAAGATCATAAGTAAAAATATTAAAACATTACGAGACATTAAGAAAAAATCAGTTTTCATCCGTTTTGAAAATGAAATATATATATGTATTCTTTCTTTCTCTAACATATTATAATGTTTATCAACTGAGCATATTCTCAGAGATGATTCAACATTATTCAACATAATTAATACCAAAACTCTATGGTACAAGCTGAAGATTTTTTTCTTTTTCTTTTTACAAATTAATATGTCCAAGTTACTCATGTCTCAAGGCATGGAATTAACCCATTCTTAAAATTTTAAAATATTGCTTGAAAAATTGCTTGAAAAATTGCCTCCATGCAGTCAACATTGTCACCCTAGAACTGCAAAGCCATACTTCCTGCTGACAGCTGTGCAATAGTTTGTGTAAAAAAGTTAGCTATGTGCAATCCGCAAATGTTAGATATCTCTGAAAAGCCAAGGCAGTCACTGGAATTTCTCAAGAACTCAAGTGGATTCATCATATGTCAAAACAAACCAAGGAGAGGAAGTGAACAGCCTAATAGAACCAAATCTCTGCTTCTCTGACTTTGATTATTATAATAATAAAAAAAAAAAAAACAGGAAAAAAAAACAAAAAACAATCAAACGCCCGAAAAAAGGAAACCACAACACTACCACTGACAAGGAGTAACAAACAAAAAATGTATTTCCAATGCAGTAAATAGGAGGTCAAAATTACAGCCATTATTCCTCTAGGAGACAAAAGCATACAAGCTGGTATTGTATAACTATTGCTAAGTATACATAAAAAATCAGAGAAATGATGATAATAATAACAAAGAAAGAAGGGATTCATCAATCATCAAATGGAAGCATTTATAATATCAAAACCTCCAAAATTCTGTAGAGGAGCCCCAACATGATGCACCATCATATAAAAGCATAAAAAAGTAATCATATTCATAACAAGCAGACAATGTCTTCATCTACACCGAATATGCTTTCATTCCGACAAAGACAAATGAAGTTTATACACATATATATAAACTTACATATAAATATAAATATATATATAAATATATATATATATATATATATATATATATATATGCATATATATAAATACATATATCAATAATATATATCTATAGATATCTATAAAAATATATAAATATGTAGTTATGAATATATATATAATATACACACACATATATATGTATGCATATACATATACATAAATGAATAGATATATATATACACATATATTCATACATATATAAATATAAATATAAACATATATATGTATATATATATATATATATGTATATGCATATATATGTATGTATATATATATATATATATATGTACATATATATATGTATATACATATGTAAATTTATATATATATATGTATATATATATATACACACGTGCGTATATGTGTGTGTAGACGTGTGTGTATGTGTATGCGTACGTGTGTATACATGTGTATACATGTGTATGAATGTGTGTATGTGTGTATGTGTGTATAAGTGTATGTATATGTGTGTGTATACATATATGTGTGTGTATGTATGTGTGTGTATATATGTGTGTGTGTGTGTGGTGTGTGTGTGTGTGTGTGTGTGTGGTGTGTGTGTGTGTGGTGTGTGTGTGTGTGTGTGTGTGTGTGTGTGTGTGTGTGTGTGTGTGTGTGTGTGTGTGTGTGTGTGTGTGTGTGTGTGTGTGTGTGTGTGTGTGTGTGTGTGTGTGTGTGTACATGTATGTGTGTACATGTGTGTGTGTGTGTGTATGTGTGTGTGAATGTGTGTGTATGTGTATATCATATATATCATATATATTACATATATTATATATATATATGTATATGTATATATATATATATATATATATATATATATATATATATATATATATATATATATATATATATATCATTCTTGACAATGGAGCAAAAGATTGAGGACTAATTTTCAAAAAATAATTCAAAAATGCAGACAATTTTGTAGATTTTCCCAGCATTTTTTCTTTTTCCTTCTTCATCCACATCCAAAATTCTTTAGAACAAAAACCCAACAGCAGACAGCAAAATAAATCATGGAAACAATCACAATAGTACAGCATATAAATTATTTAAATATGCAATGCTTTTCCTTTTCTTTGCAGTATCAAAGACATTCTCAGATCATATACTTAACAATTCACATTTGCATAAACTCTTCAAAATTGTCACTTTACTATTTATCCCAACATTTTACCTGGATTCATCTTGAAAATTAATCGGGTACAATCATATCACTCTAAAAGAAATTGTTTTTCTCATATCTTTAATTCTAGTATCTCCTTTCCTGTCATTTTTTCTTTCTTTTGTTTCTTTTTATCTCATCAAACAATTATATGCGTTTCCACACTTACGTGTATCACATAAACCTATCATTAGGTTTAACGAAATATCAAATCACTACAGGTATATAAAAATCAATACTAAACTCACAAAAAACAATGAACGCCTACTAACCCTTTCCTCTCGGGTAAAGTCGAAGGAGAAGGCACAAATATTTTTTGACATTACATGACATTTCCACACTTATCTAAACTATAATGCCACATTGTACTTTGGATAGTTTCCAGGCAAATCATCTCATCCAACCGATGCCTAAATAACAAAGGCAATGGAAAAGTAAATGCAAATCTATTAACCTTAACTTGTAAATAGTTGCATCTCTCTAAGTAGAACAGCAACAGTAACATGAAAGGCATCCATTAATACAATTCTTACTTAACTGTTACTTTTAGATGTCATAAAACTTATCATGTCTATGAATGACCTCAAATACAAAAGGGAGAAGGGAACTAGTTCTGAATACCTGTGTTGAGTTAATTACTTTCTGGTCTTTGTTATATATTATCTTTTGATCTGAAGACTACATAAATGTCAGATTCAGATTAATGATATACAATGCATATACTTCTGGTTTTCTTTCATATAACGGATTTGTCTTATCAACTAAAAAACTTTATTGAATAGAAATAAGAAGCACATTCCCTTCTCCAAAAAATCATATCCTAATAACATTTATATATTCATAACACTAACTGTGAATTCCAGATAAAATAACTTTGCTCACTACATTCCTGATTCTGATGCCACATGTAGGTAAAGTCTGACAGTACAAGGACTGATCGCACCTCCGCCCATACATGCCTCCAGTGGTTACATCTCCCAAACATAAATCATGGGACAAAGTCACTCAGGTCAAGACCTCCCATACTGTCCAATCCCATCTCACCTCGTTGCTGACCAGGGGTAAGTCTGTCACCAATATCGCATTGCGTGCTGTTGAACCGCTTGTTACACATGTCATGATAACAGCAGCAGTCGCTCGCATTTACTGTTTCATTCACGATATAGTTGCCTTTGCCACAGGTGATGCGCCTCAAGTAATCCCTGAAATTTCTGCAGCCTCTGCGAGACAATTATTTCTATGTGATTGCCTCTCATCTTTTGCTTTGTGTTTAGATGCATATTACAATGCAATGCAATACAGCAATACTGCATAATCATTACTATATACAATACCATCTTCCAAACCCTGGCAAATTAAAAAGGATTTACTACATACAGACCATACTATACTAGCAAGCAAAAGTAGAGAAAATTTACTAAAAAAGATTAGGGAAATGTTAAAATAACAAAAATATGGAACTGATGAGAATATTACCATAGTTTAATCTAAAGAATAATAATCAATTCTCTGTTATAATAAGCGTAGTTCTTCATCTAATAAGATAATGCTGATAAAACAAAGAGAGAAACTACTGGTAAATAATGCTGATCTATCCTACAGACTAAACACATACAAAACAGCATATTTTATTCCAACAAAACAGAAATCAAAGTTTTACACAATACAAATGTGTCTGGACTCCCCACACAATCACAAAAATAAAGCAACTACACAGTACAGTATATTTTCCAGCACTTTGCCACAGGGAGGTGTGTGGCTTGTTGGTCAACCACAGGAGAACTTGTGCAATCTTCCAATGTGGCCAAGTTTGTATGCGCTGTGCTTAGATTTATAAAATAAATAATTGTCATACAATGCATAACTGGTAACTTCCACAAAAGAGTCTACAAGAGTTGCGTTCTTTTTAGACTCACAGCTTTTCTTCTGTAGCTAACGAATATGGCTGAAACACTGAAAAATGTCATATTCACCAAAACCAAAGACTAAGATGGATGTTATAGAAGGAAAAACCCTAATTATAAAGTGAGCTTAAGATATCTTGGAGAGAGAGAGAAAAAAAAATGGAGCCATATTATCTTCAAAGTACCAGGCGTCCTCCTTTTAAGTTTTGATCATATGAATCAGAAAAGGGGCAAGAGATGGTAAGATAAACTGAGGGTACACTACTCGGTCAAAACCTACCTGGGGGTTCGTATTCGGGAGGAAGGGTAACCTCTCGGTTGCAGAAGTCTGCATCTCCGCAACAATTAACAAATTTGTCGTGGTTGCGTGTGTTCATACATACTAAGGGTCTTGACTTCGGTTGTAACTGTGCCTCCCAAAAGCAGTTCCTAGGTTGGGTGTAGGAGGGAAAGACATTTACAATACACCCCCACATATAGTCATACAAACATTATGCACATACCAAATGTACAACCATACCCACACCCACACCCGCATACATCCACTTGTGCACATACGCTTCTTAGCAACCACAAAACAGTATTTAATAATACTCTTGAGAAGACTCAGCCACCAATCACACATACTAGAAAGGGCCACCCACATCTGGTTAGCACAGATTACTCTTCTGTAGTCCTTACATAATTAAAGAGTAATTTAGTGTCATGAAAAAATGATAAAATCAACTAGAAAATACATTCACAAACTCATAAGGATCAATATATGCAATCAAATCAGTTTCCTTCTAAGAAAAAAGTAATAATCATATATATAATGCTGACACAAAAGTATGATTATGAATAATCATAGTAATGATAACTTTATTATCAATAAATCAATATTGTTAATCATAATGGTTACAGTCTTACAAAGACTGACCACCACCACAATGATAATATCAAAATTAACAATGATAATAATCATAATAATAGTTAAATTCATGATAAAAAATCATAATGGTATTATCAAAAACACTGATAAGAGTATCTAAATAAGGAATGAAGATACTAATAACAACAATCATAATAATGATAATAGAAGTAACACATAGCAAAACTGTAATCATAAAACTAACAATTACAGATAGCTATAATGACAATAATGATATAAATACAGGTAATTAAATCAATGTATCCTTTAAAGATTACAAGAATCTTGAATATTACAAAACTACAGCTTGTGATTTGAATACCTGTCCTTATCAATGGTCTATTTCTCAATCAAAGGATATTATCTAAAACAATATAGAATACTAAGAACTAAGAGATGTTAATTACATCTGCTAATGCTATCGTTCAGTTTGATTTGTGTTCTTTGATTTTGATTTCGTAAAGTACTACTTAACTTAGCCCTATGAAATGAAATGAGTTCTCTAATTTAATTTTCATATTACAAAATGCAACAAAAAATCCATTCATTAATAATAAATATCAATGTGTGTGTGTGTGTGTGTGCACACGAGTGATTGTGTCCACCTGGCATTATTGTAATTTTTTTATTTCACATCAACAAGTGATACTTATAATTAGGGGAAAATTTATAACATATAATTGTTTTTAACTAACTAGAGATATACATTAACATTCAATCTTGTATTTAAATGTACCTAAGATTAAAGTATTTATAATACATACAGCTCTCTGATCTCATATCAATTCTACTCAATGGCAAATCAAATTAACTATGCATATCCATCACTGAAACATGAAATATCAATAAACTCCTACATTGACCCATTAAGTTGTATAAATACATACATCTTCATTTGTGAAAATAGTGTAAACAAATACAAAAATCTCCTATTATCACCCCCATGGAATCAGGCAGGTGAAAAGCCCTCTGAAAGGCACATTGCACCATGCCGAGAGAGATCACGCACTTGTGATCAAGCCAGCAGAAGTGGCATTAGGCAAATATAAGCCCTGGTGCAAATGGTTAAGAGCTTTCTCTTGAACTTCTTTGAAATGATAATCTATATCATCTTTTGTTTGTTATGAGAACAAGATTAAGTGATCTCTACCCTGACTACTGCTTCATTTTACCTGATGCATCTCTTTATGTAAGTCTATTGCATAAATCCCACTGTAGTTTCTAACCAAAAGAATTTTTTCTTGTCTCTTCTCTCATGAGATTAGTCATACCCTCCTATTAATTACCATTTGCCACCTCCTCCTTAACCCATTTGGTATGGGTGTCATGACATACATGTCGGCATCGATTAGGCCTCAGAGACGTGTGTCAATGCGTACATGACACGACATCTGAATCTACTCACAGTTGAAGCATGCACACAGTCATGAAGTATTACGGCTGTAACAGCACTAGCTCTAGAGCTACAGGGTTCCAAAGTCAGCCTAAACTCACATTTTATGATGGATTTATGAAAAATATTGTTTGGGCTAGTCTGCGCTACCCGGAGGGTAAAGAAAACCCTTTCCCCTTCCCTCTAATTTTTAGCCAGTGCCACTAGTGTCATAGACCGCCTGCCTTGACGACCAGTTAGGTCATTAGCCGTACCGTCAGCAATGGATTTACAGAAAATTATTTTTTGGGCTAGTCTGCGTTACCTGGAGGGTGGAGAAAACCCTTTCCCTGTCCCTCTAATTTTTAGCCAGCCTTGACGACCAGTTAGATCGTTAGGCGCCCCATCAGCAATGGGTTAAAAGTAAATCCTATGGAAATCCTTAACAGAGACAAGAGACCTAATCTAATCTGTATATATATATATGAATATATAATTACATATACATATAGATGTATATGAATATATATATATCCATATCTATGTACATATACATATACATATATATATAATTATGTATATACATATAGATAGATAGATGGATAAATACAGATATGGATACACTCCTATATGCCATGCTAAATGCATGCACTAAAATCCTAATTCATTAACATGAAAAAAATAAAAATATGAAGTGTTTTGCTGTTCAGTATTTTGAATAGTGACAGCCTTTCACCTAAAAAATACAAAACAGATACCATAACTATCACCCTAAGAAAAAAATTAAATAAAAAATAAAAATCTACTGCTGTTCTAAGAACATAACTACATAATAGTAATTACCTGATCTCTAAATATTCTATTCCTAATTTTTCATTCCTATCACTGGCTTCTTTACAAATATACATCTCATGGTTGTGATATATCTAAATATTGCTTATTTCTTGAGGGGGGGAAAAAATGATGCAGATAGGTAGCATCCAAATATACACATATATAAATATAATAATTATTAGATATATATGTATATATGTATAAATATATATACAACTATATATACATATATATATTCATATACATATACACAATTTATATACATATTAGCATATATATATGTATGAATATATATATATTTAAATGTGTATATATGTATATATATATATATATAATTTATATATACTATCTATATATATATGTATATAAATGATCAAACAATATTCTGATGTGCTAATATACAGTAATATCAAGAGTAGCAAAAGGTGTATATCCACACACTCTTGATGGTATATACATACATTGCCTCACTACTATATAAACATGTCTAAGACAGACAATTTATCTGGATTCCAGGCAAAATGACCATCTATGACTTTCACTTTTGACAATTCAAATATCTTTGAAAAGCAACTGTTTATTGGACACCTTCGGAAAAGACTATCCAAAAATTAAAAAATATAATCATAGAACAAATCATATGGCAAAGAACATTCTCTCTCCTCCTCATCAATAATAACAGCTTTTAACATTTTGCATGATGAATAAGTGTCAATCACCAAACTGATCCTATAAAACCAAATATACATATGCCAGGACAATGTTTTACACACACACACACACAGTGTGCATGTGAGTGAGTAAGTGAGTCTGTGTGTGTGTGTGTGTGTGTGTGTGTGTGTGTGTGTGTGTGTGTGTGTGTGTGTGTGTGTGTGTGTGTGTGTGTGTGTGTGTGTGTGTGTGCATAACTTCACATAATGTTGTTTTAGAGTGTATGTTTGTGTGCTACATTATCTCTCTTTCTCTCTCTATTTATAAATATACATATACATATATATATGTGTGTGTATGTATATGTATATGTATATATATGTATGTATATGTATGTATATATATGTATGTATATGTATGTATATATATACGTATGTATATATATGTATATGTATATGTATATATATATATATAATATATAAATAAATATACATATATATACATATGTATAAATATATATATATATATGTGTGTGTGTGTTTATGTATGTATATATATGAATGTATATATGTATATGTATATGTATGTATATATATGTGTGTTGTATATATACATATAAGTATATCTTCAAATATATACACAATTATATAATATGTGTATGTACAATTACACACACACATATATGTATATATGTATATATGTATATATGTATATATGTATATATATATAATATGTACATATATATATATTCATATATACATTATATACTTATAAACATATATGTATATCTAACCCTTTGATGACGGTGCGTCACACCCGTGTGACATTCCCGATGCAATATTGCATAGGCCCTGCATAGGGGGTTTCCACTTATCGCTGGGCCCGTTGGGATAGGGTTAAATATATATATATATATTAACATATTAGATACACCAAGACAAATTATTCATATAATTAACCATATCTTTTACAAACATATATTTATATCTAAATCAATATGCAGTATATATACATACATAAACACACACACACATATATATATATACCAATAATCATATACTGTACATTCGTATTTATGTGTATATGTATATGTACATTTATATCTATATCAATAAATATTCACACAACATATGGAAGAAAAAGGAACAAAGAAAAAAAAAAAAAAACAAGAAAAAAAATGTATACATTTATAAATATATGTATACATAATATATATATATCCATATATATATATATATATATATATATATATATATATATATACATGATTTATATATATATATAAATATATATAGATATAGATAGATACATATATCGTCACATGTGTATCTAAAATTTCATATTTGCTTATTTTTCTTGTGTACACAAACACACACACACACACAAATACACAGTTTATGTACTGTCAATTATCATGTATATCATGGAATAATCATTCATATTACCCAATAATTACATCAGCACATTAGTTATTATTTACACTTTATTTTTAAATACATACATTTTTTAACAAGATACATCCTATCAAAAATGTTGACCTATCTATCCCTAAAATAACGATTATGAGGACACTCATTGGAGTGCAATGCAATAGAGAAAACTTATATCATATCATAAATATGCACACACACACATATATATATGTATATATATATATATATATATATATATATATATATATATATTATATATATAAATATATACACAAAGAAAATTTGTTTGGAGAAAACAGGCACACTTCAGACTGAGGGTAGTTTGGTGCAAACATAAAGCAAACACTCAAATGACAAACCAGTCCATATATACTTATTTTCAGATAATCTTTTCCATTCTAGTGTAGCAAGCTCCATATAACTGTCTTATAAAACATGAAAAATAAAGTATTATAAATATAACCACAAAAGTAATGCACTGTGCCTCATGTGAATCTTCACATCCACACATACATGCACTCCTGCTGGAAAGTGTGGCTGAAATTTTCAAGGCTATATTAAGTTTTGTCTATGTGCACATGCCTTCCATATCATATTCCATTATACATTTGACTTCTGCACCTGGTATTGAATCCTTGAATCTATATGTCAAATAAGATGCACTGTTAATTTACACAAATACTGATGATATTATAATTAGAAAAATCTTCATTATTGTTTTTTTTTTTTATCTCTGCATATCTGTTTTCCCACTAAATTGTCCAAGTTTTCCATTCACTCCTTTCTCTTCATTACATACTTTGCAAATCCAATGAAGGATTTAAAATCCTGTAACTCTCCCTACCTCCATTTCAATACACACGTATATATATATATATATATATATATATATATATATATATATATATATAAAGGTGATTACCCTTTCAAAATCTATTTCAACAAAATGTTCTCCCACCTTCCAATCGTGTAAACCCTGTTTACATGTAACACACAAACAGCCAAATAAAAGTTAAAAATACAAACTTTCAGATACCCTTCTTGTATCTGCATGAAAACAAAATGAGGTTGGTGAGGCTATACAAGTCTATGACATTACAACATATTTGTGAATATAAACCTTGCCTCATATAATGGATACAATATGTGAGTGAACAATGATTAAAGAGAGATAGATGGTGCTGCCACCAGAGTTGTATATGCTACACTACAAAATGCATCAGAAATAAGATTAAAAAAGGAATCCTAGAACATTTCAGACAAGTGTAGGACAAGGATATTATCTATGTACATTCATTGAGGTTAACAGAAAAACAGATAATGAAGTTGAAATAAGATTTTCTGAAGAGAATAGAAGAATATATGGATACCATTACAAGGGAAAAATGACAGTAATCCAAGATTTTTAGTAAGTAAAATTCACATGGAAAATTTAATACTGAGGAACCAATAAGGAGTAAAGACAAGGAAAGAAAGGAAATAAGAACCCTTATTGACAAGTATAATCTAAAAAATCATGTTTGAAGTGCAACATATTTGTTTAAGACTAATGTGATGAATGTGAAAATAATGGTATGAAATTATGAACAGAAGAGTAAAGTTGCTTTTTTTTTCTTTTTCAAACTGTCCTAAGCAAAAACAAGTCAACAAATTATTCATAACAACCTTTGCTTTACTATATCAAGTAGTAAAACAAGCTTGTATGTTTCTCTAATAACTGTGAAGGAATGAAAGGTACACTAAATTGATGACTCATGTATCATGTACCACAATGAGAACTAATTTCATCTATATATATACACACAAATGTATATATGTATATACATATTTATACATATGTAGATAGCTAGATTCTAGCTTATACATATGTATAACATAAATAATATAGTTCACTATTGCGTATCTTCAATTATGACAATTAAGCTTTGTCAAAGCAAATCTGGCAGGAGACAATTCTAGTGCATTGCATGACAAAAAATAAAATGAGAATGAGACTGATAAAGAAAGGCATCAATTATTCCATAACTACAAGATAATTAAAAGAACCTTTTCATTATCCTCTTTCAACATTCTCTTTCATGAGGACAAATCTAGAGAGGAATCCATTTTCCACTTGCTTGAAGTTTGACTAAATTAGTGTACCAAAAATATCAGTGTATAGAATATCTGCTTTAAAGAGAACTAAAAATTAATGGGCTTCTTTATATATCTCTACTTCATTTTAAAAACTGATTCTGGATGAAACCACAAATTACTTTAGGCTTGAATATTTTGCATGGTATGCCTTACCTAATCAACCTACATTATGTGTACCTATTTCTAATCATGCACACAATTGAAACTCTATGTCTTTGAACTGACTTAGCACTTGAATCACTAGGTGTCTGGATCAAAAAGGCATGCAATATTTACTCTATTTCCTGATGTGTAAGTCTCCCTCTTTCATTCACAAAATTAAAATCCAATCCCTACTCTCCCTTCCATCATGGGGACACCTAAATCACATTATGAAATTTCTATGGTGACTGGCTTATCTATCAGGGTAAGGGACAGGATAGTTAAATTTTCTCATTTCATACTATAAATCTAAAAATTACAGTGAGCTGAATGAAATTCCCTACAATGGACACAGTATACATTGCTTGGGCCTTCAGATTATTGAATTCAAAGTTTGAATATATATGGGCATTGTCTTCTCTTTCAAATAGTAATAGATATCCATCTCATATGACTTAGAGTGAGGCTCTAAAGTTGGGACAAAAACAAAGGGTCCATTTAGTGTACTCCTGACATATAAAATTTGTGAAAGGTACTTCCCATATCACACCTTAAATAATCCTATTTCTTAGTTAAACAATCAAGGAAAAAGCAAAAGGTATGAAAAATATAAACAAATCAATAAATAAACAGAACAAATTATGTTCGTACATATTCATATAAAGATGTAAAAAAATCTGAAAAGTCTGAAACATCTACATAAATTCACGACTTTATGATCAAAATGGCCACTCTAAAATAGATATCCTTGAGACCAGATGTAGGCTTTATCTTGGCAATACTATTCATACCTGAAATAACCTATATGTAATAATAAGCAGTAATAAAAATAAGGATATCAGAAAATCTCAAAATTTCAGTCAGTAGTAATGCACATATGGATTTATCAGTACTAATTTGTTCATATCGATAAGTGAAGCAATCAAAATGAACACATTCAAGCAATGCACAACAGATTTCTTTGTCATCAGTGATTTGTCTTTGCTCATGTATTCCTTGCACACATATCAACAGTACACTGGGTAAAATTACCTAAGTTGTGAATCAATGTTAGTATGATTGATTGCTTTTACTTGATCTATACATCTTTCTTTGTCCATCTGTCTCTACATATGTAGAGCTATATATAGGTATATATACTGTGTAGATATGGAAATATAAATAGATATACACATGTGATCTTCCAATTAATCAATCTTGGATACTTTTGGAAAAAATATATAAATGCTTAAATCACTAATTCACAAAACACATAACTCTGAAAATTATATGGTATGGGGATACTTTTCTACATATTTCAGAAAGGCATTTCAACATCGTATATATACTGCATATGCGTTTTTACTCGCGCATGAATGTTCGTGTGCATGTATGCATGAGTGTGTGTTAATAAGAAACCTTACAAACAAATATATGTCCACACACACACACATATATACACATATACATATAAATATATATACATACATATCTATATCTTTCTATCTATCTCTCTCTATATATATACATAATATATATATAATATATATACATAAATATATATATATATATACATATATGTATTTACATATGTGTTTATGTATTTGGATATATACTATGTAAATACATATACATACAAATATACATACACAAAAAAATATATATAATGTCTACTTATACATATATATATATGTATAAATATAAATATATATATACAAATATATATGCATATATATAAATATATATACATATACACATATGTATATATTCATATATATATGTATATAAATACATATATAACATATATATACATGCATAATCCATATGTACATGTATATATTATAATCATATATATCACATCATATATATATATTTGCTCATCTAATTTCATACATATTTACTACTTCATATTTATGTATATATTTTTATACTTATACATACATACATACATGCATATGTATATATATATTATATATATATAATAGATATCATATATATAATATATATATTATATATATATAATAGATATCATATATATAATATATATATTATATATATATGTATACATATTATACATATATTATATATATATTATATATACATATATATATTATATATATATAGTATATATAGAATATATATATATATATATATATATATATATATATATATATATATATATATATATATATTCTATATATATAGTATATATATATATATATATATATATATATATATATATATATATATATATATATATATATATATATGAACATGCATAAGGAATGGCACAACATTATCTTTATAAAATCACCCATTTTGAACATACACATATTCACATTTATACATTACTTCTTCAGAGCTGTCATGACAAAGAAAAAACATAACTTTTTCCATGATCAAATATATACAACGTAAATATTATTTTCCACCAAGAATTTGCAAAGATACTTAGACCCAACACCATAAACGTTCCCTTAGAGGAGTTCCATTCACGCAGCAAAGGCCAGCAACCATGTTAGTAAATAACCACACAGAGAGGAGTAAGTCAGCTCGAGCAAAAATGACCCACAATGCTCACCGCAAATGCTTCTATGTGCAAAATATATGATTGCATGGTAAGGGGGTTGCCAGCCGCTCTTGTATACCGACTGACTATGCGCGAGTCATGACACAATCAGTCCCTGGCAACCATCACAAACTGTGCCATGACACAGTCTCTCCAGCCAACCAAGCTGCCAACCTTAAGGTGCAATATAGCCAAAAGAGTGACCAGTCCATTCCAGGTGAAGACAGATAAATCATCAGCCGAAGAAGAATGACCAAAGCCCCGGAAAGCCTACCAGTTCATCCTGTTGAACAGACCGTTTACCATACCTTTTTTTTTTTATCCTACACCAGTAAAACTGCCTTAGCACTGGCAATTATATATAATATGCTAATTGTGTATCATTGGAAGATTTGTGCAGTATTGATATTTTTTTTCTTCTTTTTTTTACCAGATGTTATAATCCATAAAGACAAATAAGCATTACATTATTTTTAAAAGCAATAAATCAGGTATTGCATACAGAATATGTTCAGTGAAGCATTTATGTCTTTATAAATCTGAAACCTGGTTTTTAATGGCATCATCAAAGGTGAAATTGCTAATAGTCTGCATGAGGAAGACAAAAGAGAAGAAAAGTGAGGTAGTGAGAGCTACAGGTTATTAAAGCATAATAGCAGTGCACAAGTAGAATAGTAAGTCACGAGAAACCAGGATGAAGGGGTGGAATCATATTACTTGTGAGTGGTTAGTACAGAGCCTACAAGGTGGGGCAGGGAAGCCAATAGTCACACATGTGCCACCACCCAGCCTCTCCTCCATTATCCACACCAGAGATCCTGCATTTATTGTAAGGGAATGATCCTTTATGTCCCACTTATCCACACTCAAGTAAGTCTCACAGGATTCCAGAATGATATCAGGAAGGGAGGCTGGGCTGATGCTTGCCTTACCTTCCCCACCCCTCTGGCCAGGCTCATCCGAGGAGGAAGCCTCTGGAAACAAGCGAGGCTGGGGTGGCCCCCCAGGGGAAGCAGATGGGAACTCGAGGTTACAGAAGTCGGTGTTGCGGCAGCATGATAGAGTTTCCTCCAGTCCATATCGGTACTCTTTGTGGTAGAAGCCTCCAGGCTTCCAGCACTTGTAAACTGACGGCTCGTTTTTGTCCAAACACGCCTGCTTCTTGCTGCAGCCAGTCAGAGTGACACACAGCTGTTAGAGCCAGGTAGTCCCCAACACAGAGGCACTTGCTGGGCCCACACTTTCCTCAATACTCAATCCTAGAACCCATTCCCACCAACACCACCACACCATCCCTCTAAATCTTTCACAAAATAGATATGAAAGTACATCTTCCCCTCACAACCTCGCACTGTTTCACGATTAATTTAATATTGGGAAGTGAGAGGCCTTTCAAAAATATGCAGCTAAAAATCAATACTACAACTTAGATAAATTATTGAGGATAATGTTCTAGCATCTTGTCATATTTAATTTCCAAATCAAATAAAGGAGGAGAGAAATCCGCCAAATTTTGATATTACATGCAAAATCAGTTGAATAAAAAAGTAGTTCTATGATTGATACTTTTTTCTCATTAATTTTTTTTTTTTTTTTTTTTTTTCATGTGTGAACCAACAATCAAATTAATGTAACTGGACACAATTGTGAGCTCCTCATTTTGACATGATACACATCACCGCTCTACTCTTTGAAACAACTATAACTGATGCTTATTTTCAGTTCCAGTACAGTCGGTACTTAAAACTGACGAGAATGATTTTAAGTCCTTTGACCTATCTGCACAAAATCTGAACATCAATCAGCAATGTTAACAAAGAGCGATCCCCCCATTTTGTATTTCTAATAAAGGATTCAATCTTCATTATCATCAGTCCTAATCATGATATTATGTTGATTTTGGAATCTGATGCATATGCACAAAGTGGGAGCAGAGACATGATGTGACTATGACAAAGTGAGTGAGGAGGAGGGAAGTACTGAAAGCAGAGGTTCCCAAAGTAGTCCTCTTCAGGGGAATGTTAAGTTGTGTAGACATTGTCCAACATCCCATATTTAATCAATAGGTAACCAAAGAAATAACATCAAGAGTAAGAATATTGATACTAATTTTGATACCTATTTTCATTATATCTCCCATTCAAACTGAAGGTAATCAAACATATACAAATGTTGACCAACAGTAAGCTGAGCAATAACCTATGCTCATGAATTATAACCAATTGATCTTTGGGTACCCCTTACCAAAATGATAAAATGGTAATTTTCTGATTTAGTTTGGAACAGTCCAGGACTAAGTGTCAAGTTGACACTAACAATGACAAAAAAGAAAAACAAACATTTATGAAAATATGTATATATATGTATGTATAAATGTGTATATATATATAAAGTATATATATAATGTATATATATGTATAAATATGTATATATATATATATATATTAGTATATTACATCATATATATATATATATGGATATATTCTATATGCACATATACATATATATATATATATATATATATATATATATATATATATATATATATATATATATATTTGCATACATATATAACCTAAACTATCTGTCAATAAGCTAATCATAAATTTGTAGACATGACTAACATTTCCAAAAAGTTTTTAAAATTTGTTCTGTCAGAAATAGAAGTGTAAACAAACTTCTTTACATGAACTGCAATATCAGTAGTTATTTTCCAGAACATGATTGTGTCAGCTAAATATTGGATTTAATGCAGCAAGATAAGAGCAAGAATGAAAATTACTCAATCTATCTATTAAATGGCTAAAAGATAATCATATGAAAATCAGGTGATAACTATAAAGGTGGAGGAACTATGGATGCAGCACCAAAGAACTTACAATTAAAATATGAAGCAAAAATGCAATAAAAATATCCTATACGGTTCTTTAATATCAATCTAGTCCTGCCATGATATCTGGAGGGGGGAGTACGGTTTCTGAGCCTTGGTCCTTTTCTCTCTTTCATTATAGTTTCAATGCTTTAAGGAATAGTTTGTTCATTTTGGAGGCATTAATTAGTGTCTTACCCATACCCAACTGGGTGGTTTTGGTTCTACTTGGTCTAAACACCAGGGTACTTCTGAGCCAGAGCAGGCTATTCACCCACTTTGGCCATGGCCGACCGTTACGTGCCTACAATAAAAATTGTCTTTGGAAAATGTTCCAATTTCTAATATACTGATACAACCATGAATCTTTAGCTATAAAATATATATTCATACCATTTACAACAAGTTCTTTGCTAATCTTTTTGCATTAAAAATCATTAAGAAATCCAAATATTTTTTTCAACATTTCTATAGTATAGGGTGCGTGGGGGAGAAGCAAATAAAAATCATTTAAAATAAAACATTTGAAAGGGTGTCTCTTCTTAACGAACGTTTGTCTGGGACTTACGAGTCAATAGAAAGGAGTCACTGCTGATAAGACTCCAAAATTATGACACCATTTCACAAATTGAATACACAAAAAAAAGATTTACTAATGTTTACAAATGTTTATAAAAACAGGGCATGATTGGGAAGTCCCTTCAAATGGGAATTAAATGCAATGGAACACTGTATCTTGGTGTATCACAACAGTGTTCTACCTAGTGATAAATAACAAGTCCATAGGTAAATTTAAAAAAAACAGTGTTGATCAACAAACTGTACTTCCCCCTTTAGTACATCCTAATTACTATTTCATCCTTTTTCATTCCTCATAGAAATTTGTTTTGTAGTCCCTCAAGATCTGGTGCAAAGATTATACAGATTACCCATGGTACCCTAATCAAAAATATTTAATAACCTGGCCTTATGCAAACAAAAATACTATAAGAAAAATTCACTCCATCAGCACTAATTGTTGTAAGATAAGGATACTAAGATGGTAAACATGCTATTTGTGTCTCAAGTATTACTATAATCTGTATAATTATTTCCTTGAGTGGATATTTTTTGTTTTACTAATCAGCAGAATTTTTTACAACTTTTCTTGGCTACAATAAGAGCAATTTTTACAAAGCTTATCTTTACTCATTGCCAGCATACTAGTCTTGGTGAAACCCATCTTTTGGTGGTGAGGTCAACAAATATTTCTCATTGCCACTATTCATTAAGCACCATTACATAAGATAGGTGGGCAAACATCCACTGTATAGTGTCGCACTCCTCTCTGCGGCTAGGTATTTTATCTCACAACTTTCCTTTTCATTGGGAATCCATAACTCGCTTAGGGGTAGCAGGCTGGGCTGGAGCTAGCTTCTGGCTGGGATTATCTACATATGCCACTGAAATACCCACAGCTAGCAGTATCACTCTTTCTTCAGGGATGATTGGTACACTACCAAACTTTAGACTGCCATTTTTTGGGAACTAACCTTAAAAATTGTAGCAATGCATGACTCCATGACTAAGCTCATGTTAAAGTGGCATAAAATTTCTGTGACTATTGCAGGTCGCAGCCTTGCTCTATCTCGTTGAGAGTCAAGTTGAGCACTCTGCTACTTGCCTTGCTGATCTGCCCAGTGATACTCTGAGCCTCCCAGCTGACTCAACACCAAGGAGCATTGGTAGACGTTTTGCTACCTATACTTCTTGATTCCTGAATGAGATACAAATGGAGTGGTACTATTGCCAACCCTGAAACTAACCATAACTAATTCTGGGTAATGCCAGTATACATCTTCGCCACCCAGTATTTTGGGAGCCCCCTCCTCTCTTAAGTTTGAACGCAGATGACTGCATCTATCTCAAACCCTTTTTGTCTGGGTAAGGTATCAGGCAGCCTTCCAGTGAAGTGTGACCCATAGCAGTCCTGATGGTCTATTTTGGACTCCTGTATCATGCACACTCCAGTGCATCTCTGTGGGTTTAGCAGGCACTGAGTTGGCTTATCTGTCATACTCCTGTTTCTCAGTAGGTACAGAGGGATGTTTTGATATTTGCATTCTTACAGATATTTGATCTCCAGAGGGTTGATTTTTTTTTTTTTTTTTTTTTTTTTTTTTTTTTTTTTTTTTTTTTTTTTTTTTTTTGCAAATCATTTACTGTTTAATTGTTGTAGGTAATTCTACTGTGAGCAGCCAATACTTTTTGAGATTATTAGCAAGTCTGTTCCATTAACTTCTTGAGATCTATTTTCAGGACTTTTACATTTCTTCCTTTTTGCATAATTACTTCTTTATTACAGCGTTTATTTTATGTCATGTTCCACTCCCTTCTTTACAGTAAACGGTAAATAAGGTACTACATAAATGGAAACTGCTTCTTTTTAGTCAGTTGTTGGAGCATAGCCTCTGTTTGGTCACCTTCAGGTTCAATCTTCTAATACGTTTTATCTCACAACAGCAGAGCTAATGGGGGATGGAGTGAGTAGATCAATATTTCTTTGCACCATTCATATAACATCAACTCAGTCAAAGTGTATGTGTATATCTGTATTAATGTATAAATATTTGTTTTATCATATATATATATATATCTTAAATATGTATATATGCATTATATAAAATATGTATTATATATATATATACAAATATATATATATGTATATACAAATATATATATATGTATATACAAATTATATACATATCAAAGAAACTATAAATGCATATATATTCTTTTTTTCTTTTCAACTATATAATAGATAATGTTAGATAGCTTAAACGATAATTAGAACACCTATATAAAATTTACAATTACATCATGATGAGACCTTAGTATATGACAACACTTCCTTCAAAGATACCTGAATGTTAAACCATACCACCAAGTCCCTACAATGAATAACATTGTATGTGTAATGCCTACTGATGACATCTAGGAAGCTAACTCCAAACATCTCTTAGGTCATGTTATAACTAAATAACTAAATAAATAAATGGATAAATAGATATGTCCCCTACCAACAGTCCACACTTGGAAACATTTTCAATAAGAAACTGAAATTATCTTCCTACATGACTTTGAACATTTTCCATAACAGCTTGGAAATTGTCCAATTAACCCTATGATGACGGTGCGTCACACCCGTGTGATACGGCTAAATGCCCGATGGCGGGGCGACACACCAGTGTGACGTTCCCGATGCAATATTGCATAGGCCCGGCGTAGGGGGTTTCCACTTACCGCTGGGCCCGTCGGGTTTGGGTTAATATGGAATTTACATTTCTTTTGCGAAATTAATAAGGCACTATTTCATAAACACATTCTGTGAAAACTTCTTTACACTGAATACCATGTTCTTTTCTCCAGTGTTTCCTGATATCTATGTCTGCTATCTTTTATACAACCACCAGGATGCTGAGATATGCTCGAAAGTTTATTAAAAAGATTCATCCTCAAAAAATACTTGGGACATTACTTTTTGAACCAAAAAAATAAAAATATAGATAGTAACATGTATACAAGTTTATATCAGTGCATCTATATATTTATATTTATAAATAATACATATATGTAAAATTATACATATAAATATTTATAAATATATATTCATATTTAAATACATTTATATTCAAATATATTTATATACAAACATAAATATGTATAATTATATATATATACATTATATAAATATGTGTGTATAT
>BOPN01001524.1:107500-112500 GCA_017312705.2 Penaeus japonicus
AGAGCTCAATCGTTTGCACCCAAATAAGTGGTTGCCCCCTCCTCTTTATTGGTTGGCTTATTTTCTTAACCTTATTAAAATTATATCTATCATTTATCTAAATTTATTCAAAAGTGAGGAAAAAAATCATTGAATCGTATGTTTTTCAAAATAAATAAAATTTGATAACTTAAAATAACAAACTTGACATATCTAAAAGATATCCTTATACCATTGTAAGACAAAATAATAAAAATTGAAAATCCTATTGAAACAAAATTTACAAGATGGATTATATAATGAAATTAAATTGATAATGTTTAAACAAAAACCATGTATTCTTTATAACAGTCACATACCCCAATCTATCACTGCCATTCACTTAAAATATACCTCTGTGTGTGTGTGTGTGGGGGGGGGGGGGTTGCATGGTCAAGCATACTCATCTCAGATGGGTTGATCTATCTGTGTAGTTTTTAATAATAATTATGTTTCTTTCTTTCCTTCTTTTCTTAACCCTATGACGACGGTGCGTCACACCCATGTGACACAGCTAAATTCCCGATGCCGGGGTGTCATGCCAGTGTGACGTTTCCAATGCAATATTGCAATGGCCCGGCGTAGGGATTTTCGCGTAGCGCGTGCCCCGTTGAGAAAGGGTTAATATGAGTAAAGCAACAATTAACAATCAAAGGCCAATCTCAGAACACATTCTGAGGTCAACTTAGTTCAAAGAACTCAGGTGAATCAAAACAGTAAAGAATTTAAAACAGTACGATAAAAGTACATGGTTTTCCAAACTATTAGTATCGAATGGTCCAGTTCAAACAACTCGTACTATACATTAACCTGTCAAAGATGAGGAGCCTTGATCACCACATTCCCCAAACAATGGGCTTCCTATGATCGTCTGGCAATTAGTGCAGTTGGGTACTACTAGGGTGATTTCCCTAAGTCTTTATTCACAAAAATGAGAAAAAATAAGACTCAAACACCTCATGCATATTCAGTCTGATAACGTTAACGTATCTAAGAAATTATGATTCTTGTCTTTGAAAGTCATATTGTCATATTTTCGAAATCCGAAATTCTACTACACTCAGATCGGAACAAAAGGTAACCATGAATACGTTAGATTCTTAATCCTCGTGTTTCCTTCCTTTACATATTTGTATTTACATGAGAAGTCCCTACAAAGAAGTACATTTAGTTTATAATATTTATAGACTGATCATGTGCGCAAAACGTCTAGACATGAATACACTTGATCTAGCCATAGGGAAATTAAAATACATATTAGTCACGGAAGCTTAACACTTCAGAACTGTATTTTCATAACTTGAAAATTAGTCTGTGTATCGTTCAAATGAATATTTGCAATTGCATGATCCCTAAATCAAACTGAATTTTCAATAATATACAACATACTCTAACAAAAAAAATTAAAAATTAAACTATCACATCTATTACTAAATAAAATTCTCATATCAAGCAAAAGAAGTTATGGTAAGAAAAAAAATTGGTTTGAAACTCAATTTTCACAGAGTTCTCAAAAGGGTTATTCATTGGACACAATGGATCTCATAAAGTAATAATGAAAGTGATAGTGATGGCGATGATGATGGTGATGGTGATGGTGATGGTGGTGATGATGATGATGATGATGATGATGATGATGATGATGATGATGATGATGATGATGATGATGATGATGATGATGATGATGATGATGATGATGATTTCATTTTTATTAAAAACATAACTAAAATTTGTTATACTTGATAACACAGGATCCTCAGAATGTTGAAAGAGACAAGCTCATTTTTAAAAGTAATTTTCAAGTACTATGTATAGACCCTGACTTTGGAAGAAATAGAGAAAAATCAAGAAAATGATGTGTCGGCTGTGTTAAAAGGTCCCATGCTGACTGATAGAAATAAATCTGCCAGGTCTATGCGAATATTCTCACACTTTATTATATTACCTCGCCCTGGCACTTAACATTCATTAATTGGTCAAATTAAGAAATGGTCTACAAAACTGCACGTGGTTGACGTTCCCTACAGAATTGCTACACCAATGTAAGTATCGGCCGCCCGTGTCAAGGATAAAGAGGGGGGGAAATCTAGAGAGACAGAAAAAAAAAATCGTCGGGAAAAAAAACCCGTGTTGGTAGGCCTACCTCACACTTAACTCTTCTCTCTCTCTGCAATTATCAACTTACCGTAGATCAGCGTCACACCACACACTAGTAACAACAGGTTCCCGAGCTGGTCCATTTTCTCGCGCGAGAACCTTTAACGTCTCCCCGAAGAAGAAGAAAAAAATTAATACAAACTACATTTCCTTTCGCCTTTTCTGCAAATCTTGTACTTTGTTATTTGGTACTATAAACACTCCGATTGCAATGTTGGTATGGTGTTGCAGTGCGATCGCAAGAGGGTCGGGAGGAAATGGAGGATCGGAGATTGGGTGACTAGAGAGGGTTGAATAGTCCTTGAGGAGATTGGATTCCTTTAGCCACAGGTAATTTTGGCATCTATAACACAGACAGGCAGAGGCCGCATAACACCCGACTAGACAGTAACCTTCCGCTTGCCAACGTCTATTTTATCTCCCTATTCGAAGGAACTCAAATACTCGATATATTTATACAGAATACGACTTTTTAATCATATTAAAGATGTACGATCATCTTTATTCGATCGGAATTAGTTGTTTTGCAAGTCCTTGGTTGTGTGTAGTATGAATGGGAGACCCTTATATAATTGGACGTAATATTCAGTCATGAAAACAAACTTAGCTGTTTCTATCTAAGTTGCTAATTTATCGAACATATTTTCATAGCGCAGGCACCTCTAGAGCACAATAAAGCAATAGTTTGTTTCTTGCATTGCTTGCGAGGGCGGAGGAATACAACACTTCTTGAGCGGCCATTCGACTTATCGCTTGCTTTTCGCTTGCTTTTCGCTTGCCTTGCTTGCTCAGGAAAATCTCCTCTTATCACTGACAACATAGACATGAAACTCGCCATGCATTGAGATTTCTTACTTCATATTTCAGGGATGGTTGTGAGGTGTGTATTACTAACTGACACTTCTGAAATATGTAGAAAATAATAAATGTTATAGCGCTCTTGGATATACATTAAGTGATCTGTTGATTGAGGAACGGTAAATTATATCAATTGCACTAATTAGTATGTTATAGATTAGGATGAAATTGCATTATCCAGAGAGGCTGAATCAAAGATAATCCACATAGGCGATCAGCATCTCTATAGCAATTAATCGTGTTACGTAATATTAATAATCATCGTTTGATCTCGGTTATTTTTTTTCTTGTAAATCGATAAACGCAATTACAAATTCAAAATCACGGATAAGCGAACCTTCAGTATCTTTTATTCGCATGAAAATATTGATTACAAGCATGAACAACCAACTAAAATACCAATCAGATTATACACTAGTGTCTAACACCAAAAAACAAGTTGAAGAAAAATCTATTGAAAATCTCCATGCATGGGCGTTGATTGTCTCGTATCCCTGGGTTCTTCTCGTCGTCATGCAATATCAAGCTCTATCATGCCTGTCTGAAGCAGCTGAACTGTTGATTTTGTTGCTGAGGAAATTGTTGACATTGAGAAAGTGCGATGCAAAACATCCGCCTCCTTCAAGGATGCACGAGGGATATGTGTGTGTGTGCGTGTGTGTGTGTGTGTGTGTGTGTGCATGTGTGTGTGTGTGTGTGTGTGTGCATGTGTGTGTGTTTGTGTGTGTGTGTGTGTGTTTTCATTTGTATATATTTTTGTTCACTGCTTATTGATATAATCACTTCTTATAATTGTTGTCAGATAGGTCTGATGTTCATGCTGTGGAATTATTTATCTCGTGGTGGCGTTTTAGCTGTTGGGTCGTAGTGTCTGTTTATAGATAGGAGAAGAGTTTGTTCCTTTACTCTTATTTTTATATTATTTTCGTTGTTATATTCTCGCTGTCATCTAATTATATTTTTATTAATGTTTGTATTAATGATAATTGTAAAACTTTTAAAGTAATCACTATAACTATATCGAAGATCATTACTATCGTTATCATCGTCATTACTGTCAAAACCACTCTAAGCATTATCATCAAGTATTATTTGCATCCTAAGTAGCATCAAAAGTATTACTACAGCATCGCCATCATCAGAAAT
Source organism: Penaeus japonicus (assembly GCA_017312705.2). Lineage (NCBI taxonomy): Eukaryota > Metazoa > Arthropoda > Malacostraca > Decapoda > Penaeidae > Penaeus > Penaeus japonicus. The sequence goes on from BOPN01001524.1 coordinate 111,680, forward strand.
ATTATCACTGGTTGTTCTGAATGTATTACTATTAACACCAATGATATGATTAACAATTCAATTTCAAATCCATCAATACGACTTCATTTACTGGTAATGATCACTATGATGATACTCAAAATCTAATTGGAAATGATAATGAAACTTCCCAATGCAGTAATGACAAATGAGCATATTATCTGTTAGCCTTATAGTTCTATCAGTGGGATATTCAATATGTAACTTTCATTATCACACGTTGGATCAATCAAGTTTATTTCGTTAGAAGTACGTTTTGAATTATCATGGTTAAATATATTTGTTCAAACACACACACACACACACACACACACACACACACACACACACACACATATATATATATATATATATATATATATATATATATATATATATATATATATATATATGTTTATATATATGTATGTATACACACACACACACACACACACACATATATATATATATATATATATATATATATATATATATATATATATATATATATACATATATATGTATATATATGTATATATATATATATATATATGTATATATCCTCATATATATAGACATACATATACAGATATAAACAAACAAACAAACACTTAAACACGTGTGCTTGCGTGTGTTTACATTATAAATAAACACCTAGAGTAGAGGAGCGATGGGTTTTAATTACCTCATCCAGTATAGAAAATTGACGTCATATAGCTCGTTGTTATATATCAATTCGAATTTTGATTTACCCCATTCCATATTCAGAATAACGAGGAAAAAGTAAGTGCGCCGCCCGGGAATCGAACCCGGGTCGCAAGAAT
>BOPN01001524.1:122500-127500 GCA_017312705.2 Penaeus japonicus
GTGGACGGAGGGGGGGTGGGAGGAGGGGAGATGGAAGGCAGATGGGAGAAAAAGGGGAGGGATGGGATGGGAGGAAGAGGGGAACGTGAAGGGAGGGAGGGAGGGAGAGAGGGGAGTATGGAGGGAGTTGGGGAAGGAAGGGGAGGTGGGAAGAGGTGAGCGGGGAGGATGGGAAGGGGAAGGGGGGAGGGGGGGAGGGGAGGAACGGGAAATGAGGAGGAGGAGGAGAGCGGGATGGGATGGAGGGAGGTAGAGAGGAAGAGGAGAGCAGGAAGGGACAAAACAGTCGGTTTGTTACTGGCTTTTGTACGCTCTTAACAAGCTCTCCTTTTGTATCAATCCAAACGGATTTGAAAAAAAAAGAAAAACAACAACAACAACAACAACAACAAAAAAATAACGATTCCACCTTTCTCCACGCTTAGTCTACCCATACCTTTAGAAAAAGAAATTAAAACAGACCATTTTTATATACTAGAAGAGAGTAACATAAAATAGCTATACTCTATTGAATGTCAGGAGGAAGTTAAAAAGCAGAAAAAATAATCTTGACTCTAATAGAAAACAGGTATGGAACATATCAAAGTAGATTATAAGAGGGAAGGAGATAGATAGATAGATAGATAGAGAGAGAGAGAGAGAGAGAGAGAACCAGAGACAGATACACATGCCGTGATCGAGAGAGATAAAGAGAAATAGAAAGAGAGAGAGAGAGGGGGGGGGCATCGGAAAGAAATTGCGAGAAACTGGAGGGACAACCAATAATGTCTATTTTCTTTTTAAATTTATCAAGGAAACCATATTGTCTGCATTTACTGTGTAGTTATTTTAGAGCCAGAGAGAGAAAGAGAGAGGGAGATATTTGATTGGAAACATTTATTTGCAGAACAGTTTACATGCCCTGCAAAAAAAGGGGAAAGATGTCAAAACATCCCCCAACCTGGCTGAATTCCTATTGACTTAGGAGGGTCAGAGTCAAACATTAATTAGACATGCTTGTGGGGCTGTACTGTAGTGCTCTCCTTGTTTGCTAACTGAAGTCATAAACGATATAATAAAAACATAAACATATGTAACTAATCATATAAAACATGTCCAGTATTTCATTAAACTTATTGTTGTAATATCGTCACTTTTAAATCACTGTCAACTCATGTTTTACAGGTTGTAGTGCGCAAGCTTTTGTTTTCGTCCGGAGATGAGTGTAGGTATCCTCTCTTGAAACTATTGTCACTGAACAAACTGTTTCTGCATCATGTGCATTATCTGTTTCATCTTCTACAATAACATTTGCAGCAGGTCCTTACTTTCCTGTGGAGTAGGAACTGGTGCTGACTGTGAAATTGCTGACGCTGATGCTGAAGCAGGCGCTGGAGCGAGTGCGCTGGAGTGAGTGCTGATGTTGATGCAGATACTGAGGTCGGTTTAGCGATAGAAACTGACCCCGCTGCTGAAGCAAGCACTGAAGCTGGTGCTGTAATTAGCACCGAGGCAGGAACTGAAGCAGACACTAAGGTTGGTGCTGAATCTGTCACTGAAGCTGATAATGAAGCTGGAGGGACTTTCTTTTGTATTATTATTTTTTTTTTCCACGTATGGGGAATTCTTTCTTGTTGTTAAGACGGGGAGGTGTGGTGCGGTTCCGCGAGGGGTGTACTGAACTGCCTGTTGCTTCTTCCATGTTTTTTTTTTCTGTCTCTCGGATGATATACACATAATGAAGAATTTGTATTATGTTCAAGTCCACCATTGACACATTTTCTAGGTATATGATTAATCTGGGACATTTTTTTTTCGGCGTACTTATTGCTTGCGTGAACAGCCGCGCAATAACGGTAACATGGCTGCTCGCGAGGACGGGCGCGTGACCCGTGTCCCCATTTTGAGCAGTTGGAGCAAAATGGAGTCAGTGATTTAAAGACAGCATACCTGAGAGATGTCATAGATGTCATACCCTCTACAATTATGATGGTTTGGGGAATTTTCTCACCTTCGTATGTTATGATGAGTCACTGTGTCACCATACCATTGATTATAATACGCTTAATATGTAAAATATCACTGTAGTCTGTAATCTCATTAGTTTCAGTTACTCTAGGGACATTAAGCACAACGAGGTTGACACAGAGCCCTTTTTAATACGCTTTGCTTTTTCAAGTATTTCTCCTGCTGCTGAATTTATTCGTTCTTTCACCGTGCATATACATCGTTACGACCAAGTTTTAATTCTAGGAATCCTTTAGCTTTCTCATAAAAAAAAAATCGGTATTTGTCTCCATTCGTCTCTGGCTTCGTATCCCTTTTAAAATACGTACACAGATGGCTTGGCGATAAATTTCTATAGACCCATAACTTAATTGTCTCCTTATTTTTTTTTCTCTCAGTGTCTGTATCCGTATCACAAACCAAGATGTCCAATTCGACCAAAACAGAAAGACTGGCTGGAGATAACATTGCTTAAACAAGTGTCCTGAGGTTAGGTCATTTGCCAAAACACCGCTCACACAAACCAGACTTATTTGCATAGGATTTTGTCAACATAGAGATCGCACAAATTCCTCATGTAGCTGCTTATTTATCTGGTATGAATTCATTCATGTTTTTTTTTTTTATCATTTCCACTTGAAGTCACTTTTGATCATTAGAGATATGATATCAACACGACTGCGCACTGGTTCGTTTCAGCCCGAAAGGTCTTTATGGACTCCATTGTCTGAATATTCAGGCTGTCAATAGCCACAATAGGTCACAGCAGGTCAAAAACACGTCCTTTCGCTGTGACACCTGACACAGAACTAGGAGAGAGGGAGAGAGAGAGAGATACAGAAAGAGAGAGAGAGAGAGAGAGAGAGTTTAACCACCCACTGCTACCACTAGTTGTAACCACCGGTGCCACTAGTTGTAACCAGCTTGCTGACAACAGTTGTAACCCACCACTGGGAGCAGTTGTAAATGCCCTGGTTGTGATCCGGTGGAATAATCAGACAGACGTTCACGTGCCATGGTCTTTATTGTGGACTGTTAATAAACCAGAATCTGGCCGAAGGCCAGAGGTCAGAGCTGTTCGCTCTTGTCTGTCTGTCTGTCCTGTCCGTCTCTCTCTCTGTCCTGGGTTCCTTGTGTGTTCTCTTATGTACCAATCCTAAATCAACTTTCTGCGCCTAAGGCCTTCCACTAGCAAACACAGCTGCCTAGAGAAGCTAGGGCTTCGAGGTAGAAACGAACACAGGAAATGGACATGTCAGGTCAAAACAGACTGCCAGCGATATTGCATTGAATTAAGAAATATGTGATCAATGTCTTGGGTCGCATGATGTACAATACCAGTGCCTTACAGAGAGAGAGAGAGAGAGAGAGAGAGAGAGATTAAAAAAAGTATCAGGTTTAACATCCTGCTTTACAAGTTGAGTTTTATTAGTCAGATAGGAATAATAATAGTGACAATAATAATCATAGCAACACTAACAACGGTAATTATGGACCAGATAGTACATCAATGGCTGGCACCTCTGAGGAGACATTATGTAATTCCCGCTGAAGGCAGGAATTACATAATGTCTCCTCAGAGTGTATCATTCTGAATAGGGATACCTCACATACTTCCGAAGTCAGATTGTAACATTCTCTATTAGTGGTTTGTCAGTTGGTTCTGCTAATGCACAGCTGGATTTCACTTGGCAGCAATCACTGAAGCAAACACTCTCAAACAGTGAATGACATTCCAGTTAGTAGATTGTAATTTACATCAACTACAATGATGCAGGGATAGATTCTAGTGTGTCCGGGAAACTCTTCATCACCTCACAGCAAAAGTTTACAGCAGAAACATCCATTCCCAAAGGTAATGAATCATAAAGTAGACCTCCTCCAGTACCCTGGTGCTCTCATAATTGTCAAGAAGCTAAGCAAGAAAAGGCTGACTAAGACAGCTGGAACGACACCCCACCGATATGACACTTATCTATTAAAAGAGGACTTGTGTCAAACTCAGGCAAGTGCTGAAGGAGGCTAAACAGACACACCCCGGAACCCCATTGGCTTTGGTATTGGAGAAGGTGGGTAAGATTGCTGGGAAGTGTTTTGTTCCCTGCTTTGAAGGTAAATGGTGCAATCACCACAGACAAACCCGGTGTTGCAAATGAGGTGGTAAGTTCATGGCAAAGGTTTCTTGTAGAACAATATCTATTACTTGGTTTTCCAACCTCCGGTCAGAAAGGATTGGCACTCAATTACATATGCCAGCAGACCTTCAGAAGAACTTACAATCTGCTTTTTCTGGCTTGCAGTTCTGCCTTTAGACTGCTTCAGAAAATTATGATATTCCATATGAAGTGACATCCCACTAACCATAGATCTCCCTAGTTTCTGTTGGACCTTATCAACAGAATCTTTAAAGAGGGCTGTGGCAACATGGAAAGAAGTTAAAATCCTTCTATCTCAGAATCTGATGAGGATGCTGCCAAGGAACATTTTTTTCTCGAAAGCTGCTTCTGCAAGCTGATGGAGAAAATTGTCGACTCCATATCAATGTAGATTTTAAAAAATAAGATCAACCACAGAAACACGTGTGAGGGTTTATTAATCATACAAAGCTGTTTGCTGTGGCAATCTTTCTGCATATAAACAAAGACTATAAGGGCATTCAAAAAATACCTCCAATTCCTCCACTTGTTAAAACACAATTTCTGATCCTTATTAATCTTCCTGTACTAAAGATTTTAGGAATCTTGGGTTTTGCTGATGAATAGTCAATTCTACGATTAAGAATTTGGTAAACCTGCAGAAGCTTTGTGCAGGATATTCCTCATGTTGCGTTAAGAATACCGAATCCCCTCCATAGTGTCCAACTTCATGAAGTTCATACGAGGCATACATTTAGATGAAAAACAATCATACCAAAGGACTTGATCTTTCGGACAAAGGGCAGTAGGATTTTTCTTAAGAAGCGGGATAGATGGAAATATTCTCTTCTGTGGATACGCAAGATACATGTCCCTCAT
>BOPN01001524.1:150000-155000 GCA_017312705.2 Penaeus japonicus
GAGAGGGAAGCTTGTAGGAAATGGAAGGAAAGGAGGAAGGGAAACGAAACAGGAGGAGGAGGATGAAGAAGTGGGTGTGGGGGTGTGGGTGGGGGTGGGGGGGGGGTGAGAGAAAGTTGGAAGAGGGTTGAAAAGTAGGGGGGAGGGGGGCTGAGAAATAGGTAGGGGGAGTGAGGGAAAATGATAGGAGGGGAAATGAGCAGGAAGGAGGAAAGGGAGTAAGAGTGAGGGAGGAGAAAGAAGAGTAGGAGTAAAGTAGGAGAAAAGAGGGGGGAGGGATGGGAGATGGAGAAAGAAGAGTAGGTGAAGGAAAGAGAAAGACGAGGAAGAGAAACAAGAAGTAGAGGGAGATGAAGAGAAGGAGGAGAGAAAGAGAAACTATCCAGGATTGGGTTTTGTCACTGAATACTGAGGTTATCTTCTGTTTTAGAAGAATATGATAATCGGACCTCTATCTATGCAAGTATTCAACTTTCTCTCTCTCTCTTCCTCTCATTTTTTTATTTTTTTAATATTTCTCCCTTTCTCGCCCTACACTTCTCTCTCTGTTTCTTTATTTATTCCATTCCTTGCTCTCTAAAGATAAGTTTTTTTATATTCTCATTTTTTTTTTTTCCTCCCTCTCTCTCTGTCTGCCTGTCTCTCTCTCTCTCTCTCTCTCTCTCTCTCTCTCTCTCTCGTTTGCTCTCGTTCTCTCCTCCCCGTATCTCCCTCCCAACCTCACTATCTCTCAAATTCAAATTCATATTCTTATTCCGCTCAATGCAAACAATTTACGTCAATCAATGTGAACAAAAAGAGCTGTGATAGCTGTAGTTATCGAACAGATTCCAGATATACATTCAAAGGCGGTTGGTTCTAGGTACGAATTCGAACAAAGAGCGCAGCAATAAGAAAAACAAGGCATTTAAATTATTAGTTTATCAAAGCAAAACATTCCAAAGGCTTGAAAATACCATATTACTTTTCTTTCTAAATATTACATAAAGAAGTTGCATTCAGCTTACTTGACAGTATAATCCAGAGCTGAAAACTTTTATGGTCGAAAGCTGATCGTGTCTCGAGGACAGTCCAGGTATTTAGAAGCAAAAATGAAGCCTCGTTGGAAAGTTATTTAATGCTCTTTTTTTCAAGCGAAATATCTGAAAACTTCAAGTCATTCATGATTTTAGAAACGAAGACAATCAAACAGTAGATTAATAAAAATTGACTGCGTCTCCCTTGGTAACAGGATATATAGACCGTGGTTTATCATTCTTCTGCCAGGTGTGAACGCCAAAGTGAACTGGCAGAGTAAAATGCACTTACCTTGGAATTACCTAACACGGCACCACTTATAACAACCATTGAGCCTAAGAATATGAAAATGCTCTGTAGCAACCTGAAGTCTGGTATCGCTGCCACTGAAAGAACAAGCCCGGACCCGTCCTAGTCTCTTGGCTCGCGAGCAAACGGTCCTCCGAAGCTCAACTAAGCCATACGACCTATCGGTGTCTTGTGCATCAGGAAAGTGTTCACGATCACCATTTCATGAAGGGAGAATTTGACCTTCTTGTACCACTTCATGGACAAGGGTCATCGGGATCCTGAAAATCACACCAAACATTGAAGTTCATGCAAATACTATGTAGTTACTGAGCTGACTCGTGGGTTCGTGTTTGCGTATAGGAGAGAGTAAACTAAAAGGTAGGTTTACAGTGCTTAATGGTTAAGAGGGACAGCAGCATCCGCAGAATAGCGAATCTTCGGAGAGCATGGCAGATCTAGAGATACAGAACTATCGAACACACACACACACACGCACACACACACACACACACACGCACACACACACACACACATATAAATATATTAGCTATCTTAGCCAAAAATATGTAAAATATCCAAATAAAGCGTAACTGCAAACTTTACGGTGTTACTAACCGACCGAAAGCCACATTAATTACGATACAAATGGTCACTTGACTCCAAATAATCTGGCAAACGAAAAATATATACTTTTCAATAATGCCACTAATTGCAGATTGAACGTTGCTAAAATTTGTAGGCCGTCTTTCTTCCTATGTACATAATGCCTCTATATTGTGTATATTTAGGAATATACCCTATGGAGGCAATAAAATGCAATCATGGCACAGGTGTTTTTTCAATAAATCAATATTCCTTTGTAGCACAATCATAGGTAGAGCATCATATCCTGGGCTTTTATATTCTACATTATTTTTTTTCTTTCTTCCTCCAGAAATATATGAAAAATGAATAAATCAAAATTTACTATATCTAGTAATTCATTGATGATATATTGTTTTTCAAAAGCATCATAAGTCCTTTTCGACACTTTCGTAAAAGAGGTTCATTGCAGTTGTGCGATGACAAAAATGAAACTATAATGATTAAACAAGTAATCATATTAGATATATATCCGTTATTACAGAATAAGGATAACCGTTATCTATAAAGGATTTTCACTTACGTCATATTTTATCAGAGTTCCCGGATGAGCGGCCATGTTGGAGGTATGGCTTGGCTATATGTGTGTGTGTGTCTATATATATATATATATATATATATATATATATATATATATATATATGTATATATATATATTATACACTCGATACATTATACACTATAAATCTTATACACACTTTTTCATCATTATCTTGAAAACACTGGCTGTCAGAAGCCATACTGCTTGCATTTAATTGCTTCTTGAACTCAATATTTACAGCTCTCAAAGTCTGTAGTTCACTTTCCAGTCTATTTATAAGAGACGAGAAGAAGCATTGCATCAGCCATTTCCTCTTTCTTTTCAATACGGTTGAATCTTTTTACAGCTGACTGTTGGTTCGTATTATTTTTAGATGGATGACTTTCAGGCATCATGGGTAAGGAAGGAGCTCAGTCTGAGTCGTATCTTGGATAAAGCTCTTGTTTTTTTTTTTTTGCAACATATAAATAAAACTGTTTTTTCCCCCTGCTTCTTCAATAAGTAATAAACTCACAATATATCAGAACTCAAGAGGAATCTGATGCTCTACACTTATCAACCATCTTATTGAAAACAACTTAGATGCTTAAATTTGAAATTCGGACTTCCAATTTTGTTCTATCTTCTCAATATTAGCTTACAACTATAATCAAATCAATTTGAACATCATTTCGATGAAAGAATTACAAATGGGTAGCTACCTGACACAAAATGAGTCGAGCAAACCTGACTCCTGAAATCCAAAGCCGGCGTCGTACCTCTCTTAGGCTGCGTTTCCACCAAGCGAGTCTCGTCTCGTCAAGTCAGCGCGAGTCAAGGCGCGTCATGACTCGCCAGCCCAGTTCACATTTGATTTCTATGGATTTGACGAGAGGCCGTTTCCACCAAGCAAGTCTCGTCACGTCTCGTCTCGTCGCGTCTCGTCGAAATAACATCCTTGCGAAATAATTCATCTGATGATAATCTTTGATTTTACTTTTTTATTACCCAAGTAGTTTTAAACTAAATTTGCAAATATTTAGAAATCAAATAAATAAAAGTGAAGGAGGAAAAAACTGAATAATCTTTCTGCTCGAAATTGCTGTTAAATGAGTGCAAAACAACCACCGTATCGGACCGAACCAGAAACTCATACAGATTTGAACCAACTTATAATCCAGAGGCCTGTGCTGCCTTACTGCGTGACTGCCGACCGGAATGACCTTTGACCTCGAGTGGGGGACGTTATCTCCGAAGAGAACGCTCGTGAACCGCCAAACACGAGCAAGAGTCGAGGACACCTGTTAACTTTTCCCGAGGACAGATTTATCTGGTCTCGAACCCGGGAACCTCCGACGCTGGAATCAACCTGAAATAGAAGTTGGACGCTTTGTCGACTGTACCACCGAGATCTAAAGTAATAATTCGAAAATCGGGCTTTATATATCGCCAACTCTTCTATTATCATTCCTTTTGTCACTTTTACCTCGCTTTTCCTTTGATTTTCATTCCTAATTCTTTGATTTTTTTATTCAATCATCTTAATGATTGTAAGTAGAACCATTCACGGTATTTGCATTATCGTTAATAAGGATATTAAATGTAATTAATCCGTTTATGTTAAACAAATATTAGTTATTAGGTTAATTATAATATTGAAAAATATCCCGTCTATGATCTGAAATTGATATATCAATATACAATTATTATTTAATAAATCAATCATTAGGTTATCACCGTTATCTAAACATAATTATACTTGACTACTGTTGATAAACGGAGTTTTAAAAGATTTAGGTTAATTATCATAAGAAAGAGAAGGAGAGAGAGAAAAATAGGATAAGATAAAAGTCCAAAGAAAACTAAACACATTGAAAAATACTATAGATTACTCACTATCATTTTCGCTGATATTCTAATTAAGAGGAATATCAGTACATAATATCTAAACAATATCGTTTTCTCTCTCTCTCTCTCTTTTTCTCTCTCTCTGTCTCTTTATTTATATTTCTTTCCGTGTTCCTCTCTGTCCTTTTTTTGACTCTTCCTTAATTTCAGTCTTCTGTCTGACTGTTTCACCCCCTTTCCCCCTTCTCTCTCTAATTTTCTATCTGTTTCTCTTTCTTGTTTCTCTCTCTTTCTCTCTCTCTCTCCCCTTCCCTCCCTCCCTATTCCCCTCCCTCTGTCTTCCTCCCTCTCTGTCTGTCTGTCTCTCTTCCTTCAATCAAGTTCGCAAGTATTGTCATCCATGTTATTTGCATTCTCGCTAATAAGGATATCAAACGTAATTAATTTCCATATGTTGAACTAGTAGTATCATGAGGTCAGCACTTCTATTCACTTATAAATTTGAAGATTTTTAAGTATGGAATTGTCGATAAACTGTGTCTTCCCTTTAGACATAGATTAAAAATAACGATGGCGAATTTTATAAGAATTGGATGAATTGTTTCAGGAGAGACCACACACACGCACGCACGCATACGCACACACACACACATACGTACACGCACACACACACACACACACA
>BOPN01001524.1:195000-205000 GCA_017312705.2 Penaeus japonicus
AGGGGGTAAAGATGGCGTGAGGAGGGAAGGGGGTAAAGATGGCGTGAGGAGGGAAGGGGGTAAAGATGGCGTGGGGAGGGAAGGCGATGAGGATGGGGTGGGGAAAGAAGGGAAAGGAGTAGGGATATGAGGGGAGGGGAATGGAGTGAGGAGAGGAGGTGAAGTGGGATAGGGTAGGGAAGATAAGGGAGGGGAGGGAGAGGAGGAGGAAGAGGAGGAGGGTTGAGAAGGAAGAGAGGGGAGCGGGAAGGAGGGAAAGGACAGAGGAAAAACAGGGAAAGAGTGTAATAAGAATAAGAGAGGTAGGTAGGGGGGGGGGGAGGGAAAGGGAAAATGGCGGGAAAAGGGGAGAGGGGGAGGGAAGGGTGGAGGCAGGTAGGGAGAAGGAAAAGGAAGGAGGGCGAAGGGGAAAAGGAAAGAGGGGGGCAGAGGGGAAATAGGGAAGAGGGGGGAGGGGGGGGGGAGCGGAAATACGTGAGGGTAAGGGTTCCGATCCACATGACAATAATGTGTTCGGGTGCGTGTGATTGACATATTTTCCATCGGCGCGTGACATTAAAAAAAAAGTAGAGAGAAAAAATATATATAGAGAGAGGGAGAGAGGGAGAGGGAGGGAGAGAGAGAGAGAGAGTGAGTGAGAGAGAGAGAGAGATAGTGAGAATGAAAGTAGAAAGAGAAAGAGGGAGAAGAAAGAAAAATAGATAGATAAACTAATAAAAAGATACACAAAGCAAGAGGATAGAAACAGAGAGAGAAATCTTAAGAGGAAGAAAGATAGATAGAAACAACCAGACAGACAGACAGACAGACAGCGAGAGCGAAAAATCGAAATGTTGTCAATTTCATAGTATCGACATTGGGCCGCCAGATGTCCTTAGTGTGGGAGAATCTCAAACACACTAATGGAAAAATTGTGTCGTATTTGTTCTACAATATCATTTATAGACTTTGTATGGCAAGGGAACACGTATCTATTTTCCTCTGCAGAATATGATGGAATATGATACTCTTGTCATTTGGTTGATTCGAGAAGACGAGAGATGTATACTGAATACTGTAAGGTATTCAATGTAGATCGGATTTTAAAGAAGAAGTATATATGAAGAGTGAAAACTAGTATGAATCATTGTCTAAAAGAGGAATCCTCAATTGACTAAGTAAGCCAAGCAGTTTTACATAATAGGATGTTATGAAAAGTTTTCTAAAACAGCCAGAAACAAATAAACATACAAAATGACAGACAAATCGAACAAACATATAAAACTAATGCAGCAAAGATTTGCATATAAAAATACCGTTCAAATACATATAAAAAATGCTGCTCCAACGCACACGCACACACCAAAAATGCTACCTAAATGCGCACCAAAAATACCACCCAAATATACACAAGAAGGCCACCTAAAAGCACGCAAAACATACCACTAAAATGTAATTCGAAAAATACCACCCAAATACACACAAAGAAACACCCTCCAAACAAACAACCCAACAAACGAAAACATTTCCGCCTTCAAAAACAAAAGAAGGAACACGCGCGGCCCAGAAACCAACATGGCCGCCATCCTTCACGGCTCCGCAGACAAGAGCGCGGGTACAACTTGCCTCGAAATCGATATCATTAATTGCGGTTTCATTAGCGTGTGATTGAAGGCATCGTTGGCGCTGTTAGTCTAAGGGGAGGGGGTAATAAGGGGTGATAAGGGGAAGGGGCAGGGGGTAGTCAGGCTAAGGGCTAAGGAGGAGAGGGGTTGAGCAGGTGAGTGTGAAATAAACTTCCCAACCTTACAATCACAGAAGGGAGAACGTTAGACACTTCCGGCGGTAAATTTTCTGCTTTATTTTTTTTCTGTTTTGCCTTTTTACTCTTTCTCTCTCCCTCTCTTTCTAGCTCTTACACACACACACACACACACACAAATGAATATGCGTGTATATGCGCTTATTTATCATATTCATCGCCCCATTACAAAATGTAAAGTATACGTCTAAAGAACCTTTTGCAAGCTGTCCTGCAATCACGTAAAGATGCAGTAAATCTCGAGCAAATTACGCATCTGCCGTCATGTTGCTACATTCACACCCTGTTGACTCTTCAATTTCTTACACTTTCTCTTCAACAGTTTGTGATTGATACGAAACGAAAAGAATAAGAAGATAAAAAAAAAAAATTGGCAGAGACGAATATAGGAAAAGGGGAAAAAGACATTAATTGTGATCGAGAGAGAGAGAGAAATTACTGAACTATACTATTGTTTATTTTCAGTAGTAGTTACAATGGTGGTGATAGTAATACGAGTAATTATAATGGTGGTAATAGTAGTACAATCTGTTGCACTGTTATTATTATTGTCGGTATCTTTATTATCATCACGAAAAATAAATGAAAGTATTCTCACCCTCTTGTGTTTCAGCTACTGACGACAAACAAACAAACAAACAAACATTCAAACCAGTAAAACAAAGTACACGCAAAAAAAAGAAAAATGGAACAAAATTCCAAATTCCAAATGCATACACCTACCACAGATTAACAGAAAACAAAACAAAACGAAAAAGGGGCATAGAGAAAATATTAAATATTGGAGAGAAAAAAAAAAAAAAATAGAAAATTGAAAATGGAAAGGGAACGATCTAATCTCTCTCCCTTGGCGTCCGGTGTGAATATCAATGTGAGATAATGAATGAAGGAATGAATGGAAACCTTATTGATTTTTAGAGTCTGTGTTCGGACTCCTGCTTCGAACCATCTCGAAGTCTCGAACAAACTACTCTCTTATAGAATTCGGACTGTCGTCTCCAGCTTTTTTTTTTTTTTTTTTTTTGTCTTCTTAAAATTTCTTTATGATATCTATATAATCTCTATGTAGGATAGTTTAAATGTTTATGGTTTATTTCGTTTGTACGTCTTTTTCTGGTTATGTTTCGAAACTGAAAGGGATAGTTTTATATGCACATTCACTTGAACACATACACACACATACACCCACAAACACACACACACACATTCTTCTTCTCTTTCATTTTATCAGTCTCTTTAATTTCATAGCTATGATATATACAGATTTTGATTGAATTTATTCTTAATTTTTCAATGTCATGCGTCACTTAATATAAATATATATACAAATATATATCTATATCTATCTATCTGTATATGTATATATATACATATATATATATATATATATATATATATATATATATATATATATATATATACATACACAAATATCACACTCGAAATACTGTTACAGATACATATGTATTTTCATACTGACTAGTATATCCTTATACATAGGATCGTCTACGTACATTCAACAGTTGTACCCTTATCATATAATTAATAAGGCTTTTGATATTTGGAAAAAAATAGAAACAAATCCTTTTCTATCGGGTTGGAAGCGGCCACTGAACTCCACCACAAAGGATAGATGCAGAAATTTAAACAACCTATGAATTGCTTTTGGAAATTTTCTTACTTTCTTTCTTTCTCTCTCTCTCTCTCTCTCTCTCTCTCTCTCTCTCTCTCTCTCTCTCTCTCTCTCCTCTCCTCCCTCTCTCTCTCTCCTCTCCTCTCTCCCCCTCTCTCTCTCTCTCCCTCTCCCCCTTTCTCTCTCTCTTTCTCTCTTTCTCTCTTTCTCTGCGTAAATAAAGCGGTCAACAGAGTGATATATATATCACACACACACACACACACACGCACACACACACATATATATATATATATATATATCATTCCCTGTTGACTCTTTTTATTTACTTATATCTACTTATATCTTTCTTATATTTTATATCTTACTTATATCTTATCGGAGAGAGAGAGAGAGAGAGAGAGAGAGAGAGAGAGAGAGAGAGAGAGAGAGAGAGAGAGAGAGAGAGAGAGAGAGAGAGAGAGAGAGAGAGAGAGAGAGAGAGAGAGAGAGAGGAGGGAAGAAATGAAGAAAGAAAGAAAATGAAATAGAAATAACAGATAACACAAGAAGGAACCCCTAATAACACTGAATAAATCGCGAACTTTCCCTGCATATCGTGGACCCTGACAGGATTCCAGCGCTTGTCTTATTCCTTACACACAAAAAAAAATATCCTGTCAAGATCCTTCATCACAAAAGAACGACACCTTGTTAACCCGACTTTATTTAGCAGGCTTTGTCAATGGCCATCTTACCACGTTAATTACCGGTAGCTTGAGATTATTCTCGAGTCTCCCCTGAAAAGAAAACGGGAGCAACGGGGCAACAAAACACAGGAAACACGAAACATGGACGACGGAAGCCAAGTAACTTTTCTGAATAAAGCAAGGAAACGGCGCAAAAGGTTCAAGAAACGAGGGTTGGGGAAAAAAAAGAATAATTTTCTGCCTTAGTCTTGGATTACACGCAGGGTTTTTTGTCAGTTCCAAGGATCAAGTATTATCACCATTACTCTAATCGTTATCATAATTATCATCATCATCCTCTTTAAGATCATCATCATCTGTTATCTTCCCCTTTATCTTCGCTATCGTTATGAATATCCCCCAATTAGAATCACGGTCCCCATTATCACCAACCACAACTAGATACTATTTTAAGAACGTTAGAATCTCCACACACGAGATCAATCGACGTACATCTGGCAACATGATGACGTTCCTTCATCAAGCTAATATTTCATCCTATTCTTGTCATCAGGATATATAGCCGGATACTGATAGACAGACGTGGATTACGGAGAATTAAAGGATATAAGAGCTGCATTTTGATCTTTCAACTAATTGCAGATACGATACGCGAAAGATAAATTATATATTCGATATTAGTACCTTATGCAATTGATAGGGACTCAAATCGACTCGTTTAGTAATAATGTGATTGGATGTAAATGCATTATAATTTTTCCAATCATGATTATAGTCATTGTCATTATTGTTATCAACACCCACTAACAACAGCATTAACTTCCTCAACATTATTTTCATCTTCATGAATATCGTTCATATCAATATTATTATCTCTCATATCATCATCATTTACATTATCAATATCATAATCATCATTAAGAGCGTCAATATAGTCATCATTATTAGCACCGTTCTCTTCTTTATCATCAATATCATCTCCATTATCACAATTAACATCATCGCCGTCATCAGTTTCATCACATAATCCCTGTCATCACCACCAGTAACATTATCATTATTATCATCACTCTTATTATTATAATTTTTATCATCATTATCATCTTCACTGATATCATTATTGTTGTTATTGTTATTATCATTATTGTTATTATTTATATTATAATTATTATAATTATCATTATTATCATTATCACCATTATTTTTGTTATCATCATTATTGTTATTATCATTTATCTTCCTTATTATCATTATCGTTATCATCATCATTATTTTTATCATCCCTATCATCATCATTTTCATTATAATTTTTAAGAGTATTGCAAACAAGTAATGGTAATAATAGTATTAATGATTATAATTATGATAATATTACTGATAATGACAATAATGATGATAGTGATAGTAATTATCAAACAATGATAATGATGATAATGATAACAATGATAAGAATAACGATAGTAATGATGATAATGATAATACTAATGATGATGATAAGAAATGATGAAAGTCATGATAAAGGATAGAAAAATAATAATGCCAACAAAGATAACAGTAATGATGATAATATCAATAACATTCATGAAACTACAAACAACATGTAACAATAACAAAAAAATTATCGCTTTTCCGCATAATGCATAACCAAACAAAAGTTACTAAATGCAATAGCTTCATTGGCAGAAGCAACAACATACTGGTATGAAAAAAGTATAAATCTTTGTTGCAACAGTAACCACACTGCATCAAGTTGATTAAAATGTTCAATAAAAAAACAGGAAGAGACATTAAGATATGAAAGAACACAATCCCATATAAAAAAAAAAAGAATAACTCAAAATGAAAAATCGAAACACATTGATTTAATAGCCCATTAGAGATTAATGATGAAATAGAGAGAGAAAAAAAACGCCAATTAAGAAATTAGAAAATGATAAAATAAATAAACGAGAAAAACAAAACAAAAACAAAAACAAAACACAACTTCATGCAAATTCGTAGCAACACATCAAACACGATTGCACGAACGATTCGATATCCAATTAAAGATTAACAATGATATAACTCATGCTAATAACAACATCCCGGATGAGAAAACAGAGAGAAAACAGTGCCAAAGTGTATCGTACTTCGAGCCAGTCAATCGAACATTATCTTTTCCCAGCATTTAAGATAAGGTTAACCATCACATATTCATTAGCTTTGTTTTTCGCTCGGTAGATGGCGTTGGTGCGTGCGGCCGTGCGCTTCGCTTTCTTCTTCTTTTTTTCATTTATTTTATTTTATTTTTATATCTTTTAATAATACTGTCCATGGTATTATTGATGTTTTTATTATTTTGAAGATATCAATGATCTGTTTTGACATACCTGCAGCAACGGCGAGAACACCAATAATAGTGATGATAATGATAATGATGATCATAATATTAACAACAACAACGATAGCTGCAAGACTGATAATAATAATGATAATGATAATACTGATGATGATAATGATGATAATGATAATGATGACAGTTATGATGAGGATAATGATGGTAATTATAGGAATGATAATGATGATTATGACAATAATGATGATGGTAATACGGATGATAATTATAATGATAATAATGATAATAATATTGATGATACTAATACTAACAATGATAACAATAGTAATGATAATAGTATAATTATGATAATGGAAGACAATGATGATAAGAATATAGATAATAGCCGTAAAACGTAATAATGATAATGATAATAATAACGATAGTGAAAACAATAATAGTAATAAGAATGATAGTGATGATAATAATAATATAGATAATGATAACAATGACAATGATAATAATGAAAGTAATAGGAATAGCAATTTCCTAGCATATAACGATATGAAGATGATAAATATTTGTATCATTTATATATTTTAAGTTCCCCCTACTTGTACAAAAAAAAAAGAAAAGAAAACGGAAGAAACAATCATTTTAAATCGCTTATTAATTCAAAGAAATATCAGCACCTGCACTTCAATTCAAACAAACTAAAATTTCATTTAATCATATAGATTATCCGTGGATCATATGCTTTTAAAAAATAATTCTTAGCAAGTAAAAAGAAAAAAAGAAAGAAAATAAAACGGGGATAAAAATATCGCTTGAAATTGTTATATAATATTCAAAACCATAGAAGAATAAGCTAATGATAACAACAATAATGCTGAAATGATTATTATGATGATGGCAATGATGAAAATATAGATTATCATTATCATGATGATAGTAAAAACAATGATAATGTGCATAATGATAATAATAATGATAATGATAATACTAATACTAATACTAATAACAACAAAGATAATAATGAGAGTATTAAGGATGATGATATTGACAATGATAATTATATCATAATGATAATGACGATGCTATCATAATAATAATGATAATGATAAGAAGGATATGATAATAATGATAATAAAATGGATAATGATAATGATAATAAAATGGATAATGATAATGATCGTAATGATAAAAATCATAACGAATAACGATGATAATGATGATGATGGCAAGAGTGATAATAATAAGGATATTGATAATGATAATGATAATAAAGACGATAATCACGCCAATGAGAGTAATAACAACAATAATGATGATGATATCATAATGGTAATCTTGATTACAGAAGTAAAAACAAAGATAATGATAATAACAATAATAACATTTATAATGATGATAGCAATAACGCATATAGAAATAATGATAATGATAATGGTATGATAAGGATTATGATAATGATAAATAATTGTAATGATGTTAATAACAGTAATGACAATGATGATAATAATGATAAAACTGATAAAAAATGTACTACTACTGATTGTTATGATAATGATGATATAGATAATGACGATAATGATTTTATAGATAATGATGATAATGATGATGATGGCTGTGGTGATAATAAGAATGATAACAATAACAGTAATAATAATGATAATAATGATGATGATAGCAGTATTAATAAAGGTGATGATGATGATGACAAGGATGATGTTGACAATGATGATGATGATGACAATGATGATGATGATGATGAGGATGACAATGATGATGTTGATGATGACAATGATGATGATGATGATAACAGTGATGATGATGATGATGAAACAAGAAAAATAAGCAATGTTGATGATAATGAAAAACGCGAAAATAGTAAGAAAAAGCCTTATAAATAACAGACATACCACATACGTCTAAGTGTCTGTGTGCAATGTTAAATGATGACGAATCACTTGAAAATATTTTGATCAGAATGCCTTTGTGTGTTTGTGTGTCCTTCGGCAATTATTTATAGCATCTTTGTGTGTCGGTGTTTGTACGTGTGTTTGCGCGTGTGTGGGGGTTTTAGTTCTTTGTTTTGTGAGCTTATGTCTGTTTTTGTGTGTGTTTTTGTTTTGTTTTTGTGAGCTTATGTCTGTTTTTGTGCTTGTGTGTTTGTGTGTGCATCCTTTGTTTTTTTCTGGATTTATGTGTTCGTTCTTTTGTGTTTGTGTGTGTTTTTTGTTTTGTTTGTATGTGCTTATGTGTTGTTCTTGTGTATTTGTGCGAGTGTGTGTTTGTGTGTTCGTCTTTGTTTTTGTTTTTTTGACTAACTTGTTCGTTCTTTTGTGTTTGTGCGCGTTGTGTGTCTGCATTTTTGTTTTTGTTGGCTTCTATGTTTGTTACTGCGTGTTTGTGCGTGTGTGTTTGTTTGTAAATGCGTCTTTGCCTCTTTTGTGGGCTTTTATATTTGTATGAGCAGTTTTGGTTGTTTGTGTATGTATATGTTTGCGTTTTTTTGTGTACGGAATGAGAAAATTATGTGTCTGTCTGACTGTATGTGTAACAGTCTTCGTGTGTATGTTTGTGCGGTTGCTTTCGTAATGAGAAGTCTGAAATATCTGCTTGCGTGTGAGTCATAATGCGCTCGTGCGTATGTGTTTTGCACGTTTGATATACTTGTGTGCATATTTATAGGCTTGGCAAAGAGTGGGGTTGTGTCTAACTGATTGCTCAAGAGCGTAGGTGTTCTATCTATTGGAATCTCTCTCTCTCTCTCTTTCTCTCTTTCTGTGCCTCTCCTCTCTTTTTCTCCTCCTTCTCATCCCGCCCCCGCCTCTTTCTCTTTCCTACACTATCTCCCTCTCTCTCTCTCCACCACCCACCACCCCTCTCTCTCTTTCGTACTCTCTCTCTCTCTCATTTTCCCGCTCTTTCTCTCTCTTCCTCCCTCCCTATATCTCTCTTTTCCACTCCACCCTTTATCTCTCCCTCTCTGTCTCTGCCTCTCCTTCTCCTACCTCCCCACCTTCTTCTCCCTTTCTCTTTCTCAATTCCTTCCCCCTCTCTTTCCCTTTCTCTCTCTCTCTCTCTCTCTCTCTCTCTCTCTGATCTTCCGTAACGTATATCTTTGTCAGTCGATGATTTTTTTTTTCACTCCCCTCAAAAAGAAGAAGAAAAAAAAAAAAAAAAAAAAAAAAAAAAAAAAAAAAAAAACGAATATCAATACCAAATTTGGTAATGTCAAGGGTCGCGATGATATTTAAGGTAATAATGAAAAAAAAAGTTGATATTCATAACAATAACAACAAAACACCGATGATAATGATAATGTCTATATCATGAAAGTTATAATGACAGATAACGCTGGCAACAATAACAGTTTCATCGTTATTATTTGAATTCATGTGACATCAAAAGGTCAATGTCATCCATGGCAATTTTAGCATTACAACATTTCCATTTCCATTACAACATTTCAATTTCACCAAATTTTCTCAAAAGTCGATAATGAAAACCTAAGCAAACTTATGTTTCACATCCTCCTAAGAAGCGACAAGCGTCAA
>BOPN01001524.1:247500-252500 GCA_017312705.2 Penaeus japonicus
CTATCTGTCAGTGTCACACCCTTTCTTTCTTTTATTCTCTGTTTCTTCCTGTATAAGTTTCTTGTTAATTCAATTCAATTTTTATTCAATATGTATTCGCTCCCATTCACGTATTTATTTTTCTTACTTATTATCATTATCATTTTTGTTATCATTATTGTTATTATATTTTTTTACGACTGTTGTTCCTATCATTATTATTATTTCATTATATATCCTTACTACTGCTATTGTTACTGTTATTATCATTCTCATTCACATTATTGATAATGTTATTGCTTTAATCATCATTATTATCATTATCGTCATTATTAACACTTTCACTATCATCATCATTATTATTGTCATCATTATCATCATTATGGCTATCATTATCATCATTATTGTTATCATTATTATCATTATTGTTATCATTATCATCATTATCATTACTGCTATCATCATTATTGTTATCATTATCATCATTATCATTACTGCTATCATCATTATCATTATTGTTATCATCATCATCATCTTCAAGATTACCATTATTACTCTCATATTTTTGTTATCATTAATACTATTACTTTTACTATCATTATCATCTTCATTACTGTTCTAATCATCACTATCATCACCACTTCCTCCTATTACTCCGATTATCATCATCCTTAACATTTCGTCTCTCTCCTCTATTTTTCTTACCTTCTCTCTCTCTCTCTCTCTCTCTCTCTCTCTCTCTCTCTCTCTCTCTCTATTCGCTCCCTCCACAACTCTTTTTTTTTTCTATTTATTGAACGCCCCCTTTCACATTTCTATCCTCGTGTTTGTGACCTGGCTTCCCATCCTGACCTTGTTTACTGCCCTTGTGTCAAGTCCCCTTGACCTATGACTCGAGTCTGACCTTTAGGAAGGAGGTACAATATGCTGGGTAAAAGAGATATATGCATGAATAGGTAGATAGATAGAAATATATAATAGATAGACATGAAATGAATTGATATTGATGTGTGGAGAATATAGAATAGATTCAAATAATATATTTCTTTTACGAAAATCACTTTTAGTTCCTTCTGTTTTGGTTTTTAAAATATTTTCCTATTTTCATATATTCTTTTTTGCTTTTGTTTTTACTACGTGACCTTCTGACCTTGCTTCTGATGGGCCTGGAGACCTTCCTTAGATTGAGGTGATCTCCTGACGACCTTGCGAGAGAGGTTTGACCTGCGATAAATACAGCCATTATGTTCTAGGGCAAGTCGTGATGGGAATTTTAAGAGAAAGGTCACACGCATATAGGCATGGAGATAGAGAGATGGAGAGAGAGATTGGGAGAGAGAGATTGAGAGAGCGGGCGTGGAGGATGAGAGAGAAAGAGAGAGAGAGAGAGAGAGAGAGAGAGAGAGAGAGAGAGAGAGAGAGAGAGAGAGAGAGAGAGAGAGAGAGAGAGAGAGAGAGAGAGAGAGAGAGAGAGAGAGAGAGAGAGAGAGCGGGAATAGAGGAATGAGAGAGAGAAGGAGAGAGAGAGGGAGAAAGAGAGAGAGAGAGAGCGGGAGTGGAGGATGAGAGAGAGAGAGAGAGAGAGAGAGAGAGAGAGAGAGAGAGAGAGAGAGAGAGAGAGAGAGAGAGAGAGAGAGAGAGAGAGAGAGAGAGAGAGAGAGAGAGAGAGAGAGAGAGAGAGAGAGAGAGAGAGAGAGAGAGAGAGAGAGAGAGAGAGAGAGAGAGAGAGAGAGAGAGAGAGAGAGAGAGAGAGAGAGAGAGAGAGAGAGAGAGAGAGAGAGAGAGAGAGAGAGAGAGAAAAGATAAAGAGCGAGAAATGAGTGGAAATAGAGAGAGAGAAAGAGAAAAGATAAAGAGCGAGAAGTGAGTGGAAAAAGAGAGATAGAAGGGGGGAGACTAGCAGAAAAGAGAAAGAAAATAAGAAAAGATACACGAAAACGCACTTATCCACACACACACCTCTCCCACTGCCACACACTTCACACACCTAAACCCATCGTCCGGATAGGGACAGTGGCGAACATATTCAACAAATACTAATTGCAAATTCGCACATCAGAACCCAGATGCAAAAATCCTCTCGTGATTAAAACATACTCATACAGCCTTAACTCCTGCGTGGATTAAAATAGTTCGCATGCTAACATTGCCCGCTTGTGTGTGTATGTGTGTGTGTGTGTGTGTGTGTGTGTGTGTGTGTGTGTGTGTGTCTTACTTTTTCTCTAATTCTCAATTTCTCTCTTTTTCTTCCATGTTTATTTTGGTATCTATATTCATTGATTTCTTTCTATGTCTGATTGTCTGTTTATCTATCATTCTCTCTCTATTTTCTTCTTTCTCCCCTCCCTCCCCCCTCTCTCTCTTTCTCTTTTTCTCTCTCTCTTTCTCTCCCTGTCTACCATCTTATCCTCTTTCTCTCTTCCTCCTTCACCACCCTTCCTCCACTCTCTACCCTACCCATCTCTTTCTGTCCTTTCTCTCTCACACCATCCCTCCCTTTTCATTCTCCCTTCCTCTCCTTCCCTCCTCTCTCTCTCTCTCTCTCTCTCAATTTCTGATCTCCATGCCCTTGTTCCCCCGACCCTTCCTCCCTCTGCATTTGCATATGTAGTAATGCATACATCCACCTGGCATCTAGTAAATGCGCAACTCTGTCTTTTGAGAATTGCGTATCTTTTTCGAGGCCGGTGCGTTGTTAAAAGATGCATGGTGACGCTGTTGACAGATGCATAGTGATGTGTGCGGAGATGCAGGCCGGTGCTGTGGGAGGGTATGTGCTGGTGTTGTGGGAGTACATGTGCTGGTGTTGTGTGGGAGTTTGCGCTTTGTTCTTGGTGGTGTTGTGGGGGGATATGTGCTGGTGTTGTGGGACTACATGGGCTGGTGCTGTGGGAGGGTATGTGCTGGTGTTGTGGGACTACATGGGCTGGTGCTGTGGGAGGGTATGTGCTGGTGTTGTGGGACTACATGGGCTGGTGCTGTGGGAGGGTATGTGCTGGTGTTGTGGGACTACATGGGCTGGTGCTGTGGGAGGGTATGTGCTGGTGTTGTGGGACTACATGGGCTGGTGCTGTGGGAGGGTATGTGCTGGTGTTGTGGGAGTACATGTGCTGGTGTTGTGTGGGAGTTTGCTCTTTGTTCTTGGTGGTGTTGTGGGAGTACATGTGCTGGTGTTGTGTGGGAGTTTGCTCTTTGTTCTTGGTGGTGTTGTGGGAGTACATGTGCTGGTGTTGTGTGGGAGTTTGCGCTTTGTTCTTGGTGGTGTTGTGGGAGTACATGTGCTGGTGTTGTGTGGGAGTTTGCGCTTTGTTCTTGGTGGTGTTGTGGGAGTACATGTGCTGGTGTTGTGGGAGTACATGTGCTGGTGTTGTGTGGGAGTTTGCAGTTTGTTCTTGGTGGTGTTGTGGTGGTACATGTGCTGGTGTTGTGGGAGTACATGTGCTGGTGTTGTGGGAGTACATGTGCTGGTGTTGTGGGAGTACATGTGCTGGTGTTGTGTGGGAGTTTGCTCTTTGTTCTTGGTGGTGTTGTGGGAGTACATGTGCTGGTGTTGTGTGGGAGTTTGCTCTTTGTTCTTGGTGGTGTTGTGGGAGTACATGTGCTGGTGTTGTGTGGGAGTTTGCTCTTTGTTCTTGGTGGTGTTGTGGGAGTACATGTGCTGGTGTTGTGTGGGAGTTTGCTCTTTGTTCTTGGTGGTGTTGTGGGAGTACATGTGCTGTTGTTGTGGGAGTACATGTGCTGGTGTTGTGGGAGTACATGTGCTGGTGTTGTGTGGGAGTTTGCGCTTTGTTCTTGGTGGTGTTGTGGGGGGGATATGTGCTGGTGTTGAGCGGGAGTTTGCACTTTGTTCATGGTGGTGTTGTGGGAGTACATGTGTGTCTTGTTTGATGTGGGGGGAGGGGGGGAAGAGGGCTTTTGAAGTGGGTGAGGTTACTGTTAGTCTCGTATGTCGTGGGGTAATATCCGTTGGTGTCGTCTGTTTGTGAGGATATTTCCGTTAGCATCATCTGTTGAATTGGAATATCTGCTCGTGTTGCGGAGGAACCTTCTGTTCAAGTTGTCTATCGTTGGGAATATGAAGTTAGTCGATTTGTGTTTATTAAGAGAAATTCCAGTTAGTGTTAACCATCGTAGGATATTTTTAATGATGGTATCTGTTGTGGGGAAGTTTCCGTTTGTGAAGTCATTCTTAGGGTAATATCCACAAGCGTCTTCCAGCTCTCTCTCTCTATCTATCTCTCTCTCTCTCCCTCTCTCTCTCTCTCTCTATCTCTCTCTCTCTCTCTCTCTCTCTCCCTCTCTCTCTCTCTCTCTCTCTCTCTCTCTCTCTCTCTCTCTCTCTCTCTCTCTCTCTCCCTCTCTCTCTCTCTCTCTCTCCCTCTATCTATCTGTCTCTCTCTTTCGTTGTGGGAAATTTCCGCTGGTGAACTTTATTGAGTGGGACCATAAGTGTTGTGAAAAAAAATTCCAGCCGGGTTGACCACGATTTCATAGTCACGCTTCGGGGAAAATTTTCGTCCATGCTGTATGTTGAGTTGGAATTTCTGTTAGTGTCGTGTATTTAGGAATTTTTCCGGTCGTGTTGAAGGGAGATCTTAACTTGTGTTTTTGGGAAAATGTTTATTGGCGATTGCCTTCAAGTTCTGGTGACAATTAATAGGGTGAATAGATTTCTGATTGATTTGTTAAGAAAAATACTTGTTAGGAAATCTAATAATTGGGAATTTAGTTATTGATATTCGTGATTTTAGAAAAAAGGCTTAATAATAACAGTTACCCATTATTTCTATGTCATGTTAATCAGCCGATATACAAATAATATTTCTCCTTTAACATCTCTTTCTTTGATATAATATCTTAAACACTAATGACCATAATACTTTAATAGACCAACCACAGCATGGTAATTCGCCGGTTTACGGTAGCAAATACATAAAAAAATAAGAAAAAGAATGAATAAGCCAACAATGCAAGATGAGCCAATTTTGCCATCACATTCATCATAGAAAATGCAAATACTC
>BOPN01001524.1:275000-285000 GCA_017312705.2 Penaeus japonicus
GATGCACGAGGGAGATTGTCCGTATAAAAATGATTTTTGTTCCGGGGACAGTGTCCGCCGGCAGAGGGAGGGCGATCGGCCCCAACGCGGCCAGGAAATGCTGGTCGCGTCTCCGCTCTCTCTCTCTCTCTCTCTTTATCTCTCTCTATCGCTCTCTTCCTCTCTTCATCTCTCTCTATATATATCGCTCTCTTCTTCTCTCTCTCTCTATCGCTTTTTTTTCTCTCTCTCTCTTTCGCTCTCTCTCTCTCTCTCTCTCTATCGCTCTCTTCCTCTCTCTCTCTCTATCGCTCTCTTCCTCTCTCTCTCTCTTTCGCTCTCTCTCTCTCTCTCTCTCTATCGCTCTCTTCCTCTCTCTCTCTTTATCTCTCTGTATTACTCTTTATCTCTATCTCTCTCTCTGTATTACTTTTTCTCTCTCTTTCCTTCTATCTTACTCTTTTTTTTCCCTTTCTCTCTCCTTCTATCTTACTTTCTCTCCATCTCTCCTTCCCCCTCTCTCTCTCTCTCTCTCTTTCGCTCTCTCTCTCTCTCTCTTTATCTCTCTCTCTTTCTTTCTTTCTTTCTTTCTTTCTTTCTCTCTCTCTCTCTCTCTCTCTCTCTCTCTCTCTCTCTCTCTCTCTCTCTCTCTCTCTCTCTCTCTCTCTCTCTCTCTCTCTCTTTCGCTCTCTCTCTCTCTCTCTTTATCTCTCTGTATTACTCTTTATCTCTCTCTCTCTCTCTCTCTCTCTGTATTACTCTTTATCTCTCTCTCTCCTTCTATCTTACTTTCTCTCCATCTCTCCTTCCCTCTCTCTCTTTCTATAATGATAAACAAAGAGAGGGAAAATCTCAGAATATCAGAAGGTAAGAAAAATTGTGCAATTAACTAACCACTTTCACTGCGTGTGGCACAAAGTTCTCCTATCGAATTACTTTTCTGAATTCATTTTTATTACTATAGTATTGGGAACAATAAAATCAGTCTCATAAATTATGAAAATTTCGCACGAGACGCACACGAATAATCGTACGAATAATGAATGATGATACGAATTATGACCTTATATCTATAGTTAATCTAGAGAATGAATAAAGTTCAAACTCGTCGATTTAAAGAGAAAATTAAAATCAGACAAAGCACGAACAAATTTTAATTAGATATAGTTGTAGCTAACAAGAATAACAAACTAGAACTGCATTCGATAAAGCTAATGTGAATACTGTTAAACATAGCAAGCGTATGGTAGCTCTACCATCACCTTCCAACGTCTCGGAGGGCGGGGGGGGGGGGGTATTTCAGGAGCTTGGAATATCATGCTTGTGGCTAACATATATATCGATAATACAAAATAACGATTAACAAATGAAAACAAAAAAGAAATGACAGAATAGAAAGAGATTTAGATTCAGATTCAAATAATTTACTTATCCCTTCTTACAATATAACACATATAGGTTTGGCTGAGCCTTTTCAGAGATGAAAGCTCTCTGGAAAAGCACCTACCAACTCTACACTGGGCACATATATACAGATGGATTATAATTTAGTCAAAACATTATGTAATATATAAGTGATATAGATCATTCATAGCAGATATGTTGAAAGTTAACAATTATTTCAAGTGCATTGAATAAATACATTTACGTTGAAATTTTAAGAATATGATGGTTTCATAATTTACCAATCAACATTTGTGAATTCAACCAGATAACCTACATTTGATGCAATATAATCATGTTTGGAGAGAGGGATAGATTAAGCTTAATTCTAACTATCAGAAACTGGGAACTAAGACTAAAATAAACTTGTTTCTACTTGGACAATTGGGAATTCTTCATAGATCTTTTGAAAGCCAAGAGAGTTGGTTTGTCTCGTATGTCCCTTGGGAAGTCATTCCAGACTTTAACGCCTTGGTACAATACAGAAGTTTGTGACTGAAGTTTTTACTTGAGGTAGTTGAAGTAGACTCTGATTTCTCAGGAGATACTGACTATTCGAACGGAAATCATAGAGGTTGTTATATCCGGTTATTGATCTGTATACAAACGGCTTTGCAATACGTATATGAGGTATAGGTATAGTCATTCTTCTTAAGTTTAGATATGATTCGTATTAATTTCTTTTTGAATAAAGATAGCATATTCTGCTGGTGCCCCCCCACTTTACAATATGACAATAGGATAGCATTGGGAATACTAAAGCCTAGTATATGAGTGTTTAGGAATTGGCTGTGAGAGGACTACTAATTATACATAATAGACCACACCGTTTCCACATTTTCCTATTAGTGGTCATGATATGACTACTCCAATTGAGTGTGTCATTATTTATGTACAAGTTTGGTAATACTCCAGGTATCCTTTTCTTCCTATTAAATAGTTCCCCGTTTGTATTGTTCATTAAAGATACGAGGCCTGCTCTAATAATATACAAGTTATTGGCATCTACAAAAAATGTGAAGCTAAGAAGACTACTGGAACTTTCAAAATCATTTATGTATATAGGAAATAAAAACGGACCTAAAACATATTCCTGAAGGACCCCGTACATATATTTGATTTACATTTGTTGTTGTACACTTATTGGGATCTATTTGTGAGATATGATTTGAACCATTGGAATATGATTCCCCTGATTCTATTTTGTCTAAGTTTTGTTAACAAAATATGATTCTAACCATACAAGTGTGATTGCCCAGAGTCTATATTGTCTAAGTTTTGTTAACAAAATATGATTCTAACCATACAAGTGTGATTACCCAGAGTCTATATTGTCTAAGTTTTGTTAATAAAATATGATTCTAACCATACAAGTGTGATTCATCATCAAGTACGGGGGGTTCGATGTCGAACGGCCGTGGCCCTCTGCACAAAACATCTCCATTCATTCCAGTCTTGAGTCTTCCTTTCCAACTTCACCATCGTTAGCCCGCACATCTCCTTGATATTGTCACTCAATCTAGTTTTAGGCCTTCCTCTCGTTCTTGTACTATAGACTGATCCAATTAGTAGCGTTCTTTCCAGAGTATTGTCTTTCCGAACATGGTGTCCAATAAAAGATAGTTTTCTTTCATCCAAAATGTCAAGTAATCTTTTTTCGATATTGATCTTTTGTAGAACTTCCACGTTAGTCTTTTTCTCAATCCAGCTTATCCTAAGGACTCTTCTGTAACACCACAGTTCAAAACTTTCTAATCTTTTCCGATCTGTAGTTTTTAAAACCCAACATTCTGAGCCGTATGATGAGATGGGGAAAACAAGTGATTTGAGAAGCTGCTTCTTTGTGTTTAGAGTGATATGTCTGTCTTTCCACACATTGCTTAGTGCGATGGTTGCATTCTTTGCAATACCAATTCTTCTTTTGATCTCTTGGGAGTCGTCTCCATTATTGGTGAAAGTTGCTCCGAGGTAAGTAAATTCAGTGACATTATCTAGGGCAACTCCGTCTAGTAGAATTTCTGATCAATGGGGCTTTTGACACTTCATGACCTTTGTTTTCTTAGCATCTAGGTACAGTCCCACTTTTTCACTCTCAGCTTTTACTTTTGATACTAATGTTTGGAGGTCCTCCATACTTCCAGCGATTAAAACCACATCGTCGGCGTATCTGAGATTAGTGATCTTTTGTCCTCCAACAGTTATGCCTCCTTCGTAATCTTCAAGTGCATTTCTCATTATGGTTTCCGAGTAGATGTTAAAGAGGTGGGGAGAAACAATGCATCCTTGTCTGACACCTTGTCCGATGTTAAACCAATCCGTTAGGCCATAAGATGTTTGCACTGCTGCTTTCTGTTGATTGTACAGTGCTTTCAGAAGTGAGATGACATAAAGTGGAAAACCCATAGAGTACATGTTGTTCCATAAGATGTCATGTGCAACTGTATCAAAGGCTTTAGTGTAGTCAATAAAACAAAGGAATACGTCGATTCCTCGTTCTCTGTTTTTTTTTCAAGGATCATCTTGAGATTCATTATTTGGTCTCTGGTGCCTTTACCAGGACGGAATCCTGCTTGTTCGTCAGCGATTTCTTCGTTCAGTTTGTTTGCCATTCTCTTAGCCATGATTTTCAAAAGAATTTTGCTGCTGTGACTAATGAGGGAGATTGTCCTATTATTGCTGCATTTGAGGGTGTCACCTTTCTTAGGGATGGGGACAAAGACTGACTCCCCCCAATCGTCTGGCCATTTGTTTTCGATCCAGATTTTATTGCAGAGCCTGTGGTAGAATATCTCGACGTTCTCACCTCCATTCTTTATCATTTCGGCTGTGACCTGATCGTTTCCTGGACTCTTTCCAAATTTGAGTTCTTTAATAGCTTCTCTAATCTCATCGATCAGAGGAGGTGGTTCTGAAGACATTTGCCCATATGGGACTGGTGTTACAATGGATTCATTTCTTTTGTAGAGATTTGTGCAGTATTCTTTCCATCTGTCTTTGACTTCCTCTCTGTCACAAAGGATTAGGTCATCTTCATCTTTGATGGTGTCAACAGATGGTTTGAATTTCTTGGTTAGGTTTTTCATACCATTGTACATTTCTTTGGTAGAGTTGTTAATGGAATTTGCTTCAATCCTTTGGCATTATTCTTGTATGAACTTTTCCTTGTCTTTCCACATCATCCGTTGAATTTGGAGTTCTGCTGTTCGTAATTGTTTCCCTCAACAGGATCATTGATTCCTTTTGGGCTTTGAGTTGCCTTTTAAGCTCAACTTCTTTTATGGTTTCTTCCGATATCCATTGATTCCTTTTGTTGGTTTTCTTGGTAATGGTTTCTTCTGCAACTTTTAGAAAGATGTCCTTTCCTTCGTTCCACAGTTCGTTTTTTTTTTCGTCTTCACATTGTAAAAGAGCCTCAAAGCTATTTGAAATTTTGACAGAATAATTGTTATCAAGGGTGTTGTAGTCAAAGCGAATTGGTTGAGGTGGTTGTGTCAATTTCTTAAGTTGTAGTTTGATCTCGGCAGCCAGGAGCTGGTGGTCGCTATTACAGTCTGCTCCAGGTCTAATTTTAACATTTTTTACACAACTTTTCCATTTTTGGTTCAAGATGATATAGTCAATTTGGTTGCGGGTTTTCATGTCTGGAGACGTCCAAGTGTAGAGATGGCGAGGGTGGTGTTCAAACATTGTGTTTGTAATCAGCATGTTGTTGGCACTACAAAATTCTATGAGTCTCTCTCCACGTTCGTTTTTCTCTCCTAGTCCAAAGCGGCCACAAGTTTTGTTAAGTGTCGAGTTCTTGCCTACTTTGGCATTCGTATCTCCCATAATTACCTGCAGATCACGATTTGGTATGGAGTCTATAGTTTCTTGGAGGCTGTCATAGAAGCTATTTATTTCGTCCTCATTCGCTGTGCTAGTTGGGGCATAGCACTGAACAATAGTAATGATATGTGGTTTTGCTTGGATTTTTAGTTTTAGAATTCGGTGGCTGATTGGGCTGTAGCCAATTAGAGCTTTAGATGCTTCTTTTCCTAGGATTACAGCAACTCCATGGCTGTATCCATCTTCTTTACCAGAAAAGATGACATGATGATTTCCATCTGTTCTGAAGCTACCGAGTCCGTTCCAATTAGTTTCAGCTAATCCAAGAATTTGGAGGCCATAGTTATTCATTTCGTTGCAAACAGTGTTTAATTTGCCTTTTTCTTTGAGTTTCCTAACATTCCAGGTTCCAATAAAGATTTTGTTTCTCAATTGAAGGTGTTTTCTTGTTGTTCCAGTGGCATGCTTATCATTGTCAGGGTCACCCACTGAACAACGCGCCCCTTGGTGACCCACGCGACGGGCGATGTGGTATGAGTTTTCATTTGGTTCACTATTCATGGTGCAAAGGGTTGACAGGGGTTAAGAAAAAGCTGAGTGGGGACCCCCAGGTTCCTTCTCAACTCGCAGTCTCCAGCTTACTAGGAGAAGATTTCTCTGTTGTTGAACAGTTGGTCCGAGAACGGATTGTTCTGAGCTTCCGCCAGACAAAAATCCACCTGCAGGCAGCTTGTCAGTTGCACTGACTGTGCCTTCAGGTGAAAACCACTGCCCTGCAGCCAGCAGCTTCACCGTGACCCTGGTACAAGGAGCTTCTGGGGTGCTGCTCCTTGCTCAAGGGAGCCCCAGGGATGCAGTTTATAGTCTTACCCAGGACCCACAAGTGTGATTGCCCTGATTCTATTTTGTCTAAGTTTTGTTAACAAAATATGATTCTAACCATACAAGTATGATTGCCCAGAGTCTATATTGTCTAAGTTTTATTAACAAAATATGATTCTAACCATACAAGTGTGATTGCCCAGAGTCTATATTTTCTAAGTTTTGTTAATAAAATATGATTCTAACCATACAAGTGTGATTGCCCTGATTCTATTTTGTCTAAGTTTTGTTAACAAAATATGATTCTAACCATACAAATGTGATTGCCCAGAGTCTATATTGTCTAAGTTCTGTTAACAAAATATGATTCTAACCATACAAGTGTGTTTGCCCTGATTCTGCATTGTCTAAATTTTGTTAATAAAATGTAATTTGCAGTATCAAATGCTTTACTTAGATCTAAGAATATAAATAATGTGAATTCTCTTTCAACAAAGGAATGTAAGACATTATTTGTGAATTCCATTTTTACAGAAGCCGAATTACTTTTCGAGAATCTTACTGAAAACAGAAAGCAAAGAAATTGGTCAGTAATTCATTTTATCACCGCTTTTGAATACTGGGAACATCTTAGCAATTTTTATAGTGTTAAGGAATACATCTAATTAAAAGGATGACTCAATACAGTTCTTTGATTATCTATATTTATACACCAGGGTTATCAGAATTTTTGGAAATGTTTTTAAAATGATAACTGAAAATGATTGCCATGTCTATTGAATTTTGAATAGTTTCCCCATTCATTAATAGATGTGCAAGATCATGATCATTCTTTCTTCTATTCAGTACCGAGTTTATTACACCCTATGACTTCTTACAGTCTCATGGGTTCTCTTATAGTTTTTGTTTGATATGGGGTGTTTTATATATATATATATATATATATATATATATATATATATATATATATATATATATATATATATATATATATATATATGTATATATGTATATATATATTTTTTTATTTTTTATTTTTTATAATGCTTTATCTTTTACAATTCAGATTCTAAGAGGAGAATCTTCTTCAAATAAAGTGAATAATATCTTTAAAGAGTTGTACCATTTACAATTGGGTCTCGAGATACGTAGACAGGTTCCCATGTAAGTTCCTGCAGTTGATTTAGGTAAGGGGAATTATGCCATTTTCAATGTTATTGGAAATATCGTTGGTCTATATATGATCAGTAAGAGATACTGATTTGTTTGTAATACGAGTAGGACTAGTTATTACAACATAAAAAAAGCTTTTTCCTTGAAAGTATTTATGAATTATGAATCATCCTGGTTGATTAGATCAATATTGAAATCACCTGTGATATCGGCATTATTTCTTTTCTGCTCATATTATGCAAAGAATGTAAATGAGTTTATTATGAAACAATCCGATAGCCAGGAAATGACGTCTGTATATCCAAGAATAAGGTTTCTAACGTCTGATTGATTTAGTTCAACAAAAAGAGCTTTTGTGTACTCCTCCCTTACTGTTATGTCATATCTAGGGACCGCGTTATGTATGTCTTTGAGAAGCATCACTAAACATCCTTTCCTGCGCGATATATTGAGGCAGCAGTTTGCTATAGTTTTGTTTTTCATAAAATTCTTCTGTGTCATCAGAGAGTTTTATTTCGCTTAATCAAATGGAATCGAAAGAAAAAACTGCAAAGCTGCAACATCAGTATTTAAATTCTTCAAAATTTTCTGGTGAACTTCTAATGTTATTTCCTAAAATAGAATGACATCCTGCCTTGCTATATCCTGTTCCACTACTTTCAGGGAACACATAACCACATTTTGGATTTTTGGAATTTGTCGTTTCTATGAGATGAGGATCCGGATAAGTTACGTCTACTTCCTCGTTGGCTTTTAACGGTTCTATGGATATTCTATTCAGTTTAGAAATGGGAATATCTTACCATACGGGGAGAAAATTAAGGAAATGAATTATTTTTTACATGTTGCGTAACAATACTGGCATTTTATTAATGGTGATTGATTGCTTATGGTGATAATCAGAGGGTTATCTCCAGCAGAAGTAATAGCTATGGCATCAGTCTCATCCGCAGAAGTGACAACTTGATCAGAGTCGGCAGTCCGTGCAGGAGCGCTCGCAGGAACAGCTACAGGGTTGAGGCTCCAGCAAATGCAGATTGTTCAGATTGTTTCTGTATCGCGATCTCTGATCACGAGTTTATGGCAACTGAAATATGCCACCTACCCTCTCGCCCTTGCCTCTTTCAAATTCTCATTTTGGCTCTTTCGCAATTCTAGTGTGTTCTTGCAAAGGTACTCATTTACGTAAATTCTTGCGTTAATTTCGGACAGATTTCTTCTCTCCTGAAATACAGCATCCTTGTAAGGAAACCGTACAAAGCGGGCAACGATATCCATGGATTTCTCCTGCACGACCTTGGCGAAAGCGGTGTACACACTCAAAATCTGGCTGTATGTTAAACTTGTCACGGAGAGATTTGGTGACCTTCCACTGAGTCTTTTCCCAGTTTTCCTGCTTCTCCTTCGGAATGCCACTTATTCGCAGGTTGTTCCGTCTGCTGTAGTCGTCCAGGTAGTCCACTCTTTCAATCTTCTCCTTCATGGCAGTCTTAATCCAATTCATCTCCTGGTTATGGGCCTTTAACTGATCTAGTAATTGTTTATTTTCTTCTTGCGCTTGCTCTACAAGTGCTTCCTTTTCTTCCCAGAGTCGTTGTGAAAACTCAAAGCTTTTCTCAAGCTCTATAGACTTATCGTTAATTCCCTTGACCTTACTCGTTGTTTCCCTCTCAAGACGTGCAATGGCGTCATCAAAGTTGTGGCACTGAACCTCTAGCAGTGCCATCATCTCCTCCTTCGCTGGTTTGCTTGTTCGTTGTTCGTCATGGCTGGAGTCACCTAACCGCCGGATAAGAGGCACGGGGCGGTGGGGTGAGGCTTTCTCGCTACACTGAGTTTAATTAACGCAGTCAACCTACACCGATGGGGTTATCAGGAATACCCAATTTGTCCTGCCTGTAATGAAGCCCCTCAAGACGCTGATCATCTGGTGTTACATTGCTCAATGACAGCAATCCCAGAGGGCTATAACACCATATATACAGCTGGTGAAACCTACACAAACTGGAGCAATAACATGATATTTGAGGTGTAAACCATACGATACTACTAAATTAGTTGTGTGATAGCTAAGGCACAAGCTTAGGACGCGAGAGTAGGGCGCCCTGGTCCTTGTAGTTGGGGCGTTGGGACTCCGACTGAGGGCGAGAGGTCGGTAGATACGGTTCTTCTTCGGTCAAATTCTCAGTCCGCCCACCACGGGGAGAGACTGAGAATCTCACCTTTGCTTGAGGACTCATGTCAACCTGGTTTTTCTGGTTAAGTAGTCAACGTTTTCCTCATACTGTGTGGAGGGATAGCACACGTGTCGGAATGTTCCCGTAGTGATTCGCCATCTTTGAAATATCTCTCTCCCTTTCTCTATCTCTCTCTCTCTTTTCATTTATCTATTTGTCCGACTCATTTTCTGTCTGCACGTGCGCGGTTGTCTATTTGTCTGTCTGTCGCTGCATATGAGATCAAAATAGGAAATGCCAAACCAGGGAAAAAGACAAATGCATCATCTTTTTTTTACTTCTTTCCTTTCATTACTATTTCATGTCCTTCCTCTTTTTTTCACTGCCTGAATATTCAAGAGGCAGATATGCTAGCTGCCATTCGTGCCCCCGTGCTTCCGAATCAGGAGTGATGTGAAGCAGTGCAATATTTAATGCCATATGTTTTATTTACATTTCACGGACCCGCACCTTCCCACACACTAAGTTGTACACATGTGTATATGCACAAACGCTGTAAGTATGGGTTTATACATATATGT
>BOPN01001525.1:0-7500 GCA_017312705.2 Penaeus japonicus
GGAGAGAAGGAGAGAGAGAGAGAGAGAGAGAGAGAGAGAGAGAGAGAGAGAGAGAGAGAGAGAGAGGAAAACCGAGAGATCTTAGATATTTGAATATCACACTAATTAAGGACGGTGTCTCTGATCAATTTAAAAGCCTATAATCAGAATCGTGCTTGGATGATTAAACTCCTGAAGACAGGGTAGTCAAGATTGTTTTTTTTGGTTTTCCAGCAATAGATGTTATCACCTCACAGCCCTAGTGGGGATTTCCACTCCATGAAGAAGAAGAAAAAAAAAAAAAAAAAAAACTAGGCAAGTCCTGGTCACCCTGACAGCAGCCCTAAGTAGCTCCCTTGACTTGGGAAATTGCAGGTCCTAGAGCCTAAGGACTTGCGTGCCAGAGCTATTTCCGCGCTTCAAATGCCACAAGTATAGCAATCACTAAAACAGCTACAAGGACAGGTTTAGGTATGGCAGACAGTACCACAGTACTATCAAGGAACATATGGGCGACAAAAAGGACACGACTGCAAAGTGTATCAGCTGAGCTGAGGTAATATGCCTAGCCTGTTCTGTTAGAAAAGAGGCCTTGCATGCAACAAAAGGTTGTTGAAAAACGGTCGGTTTTTGTTCCTGATCCCCAGAGTACCTAAATCTGGGAACAAAATTCCCCCCTTTTCTAAGCGAATAGATGCTTCTTTCAAACAAACGTCCCCACGAGACCCCTCCAACACAATGGATGTCTCAGATCAAGAACACCAAAGAGGTCTCCCTAAGAGCGGATCAGGTCCCTTCTCATTTTTTAGAGAGACTTACCGTTACAGTCACAGCAGTAGCAACAGCTTTTGGGAGGACGAATGAGGGGACGGAGACGGCAGTCAGGTTTTGCTTTGGCCGTGGGTACAATCCTTGAGCAAGTTCTTATGAATTTAAGAAGGCTAAAGAGTCAGAACCCCTTTCCTATATTAAGGGCAGTTAGAAAAAGAATATTATTGCCTCTCCGGGTGTATAATATACTTTATGGATGGTTGGTTCGTCCCAGTACCCTAGTGAGCAGTCAGTCCTAATGACCAGTTGGCTACATATCTATAATGACTGAGCATAATCTACATTTTTTGATCCCACTGAACATAGCTGAACCAATATATTTACATATGCATATCATATATCATGAAGGCTGCTCTTGGTGTCATTGGCGTCGAAGGTAAGTCTAAGCAAAATATTTTTTTATGAATCTATTGGAAACCAATGGACGATTGGATTATATAAAAGGAAAAAGGTAAAAGGTAGTTATGGAAAATAATAATTCAGATTTACCTGTTTAATTTGTTGATACACAATGTATTTGCATATATTTTCGGTTTGCTGATTTGCAAAACAAAATATTGTCTGTAATTGGTTAGTTTAACCTTGTGATATACTTAGTATGTCATATTTTTGTTTCTATTTAACATTTTGGTTCTAAAACTGACTAATTGACTAATAATATTGGATTTAAATAGATCCATCTCATTTTCAGACAAGGCTATCTAAAAAAAAAAGAAAAAAAGAAAGAAAAAAAAGAAAAACAGTCAATAATCAGACACGTAAAAAACACACCAATAACCATTTCTACTTGTCCTAACTTAACCTAAATTAGCGAAACCTATTTCGTTTTTTCTCACTTCATATTCCCGTATGTCGGATAATATGCATTTCCTAGTAATGTAGTATAGTATAAAGTGCCTTCAACAACTCTAATTCACCCAGTAAAATTGTACAGTGTCATACAGGTAGAACTGCAGTGAACTGTACATCCACCCAATATGTATATATATTTTCTTTACTTTTCATAGAGAAACATATTTCCGTTTATGAATGAAAAACAAAACAAAAATATTTCGTCTATTTCTTTTCACCTTTTTATTTTGTAAAGTATTTTTTTATGCGAAGAAAACTAAACTGCATAAACATGTATAGTTTAGTCATAGAAAGATATTTTATTTTCTTTAGTAACAAAAGAAGACAGAGAGCACCCGTAGAGGAGAAACTAAGCAAAATAACTTACATTTGCGTGAATGTTTGTGTATCTGAAAAAAAAGTTTGGTTTTCTTTGTTTGTTTGTGTAATTGCGAGATAGTTTTTTGTTTTGCTTAAGTGTGGGTGTTTGTGTTTGTTAAGTCGAACCTTCATTGGTACTCAGTCATAAACATAGGCACTCAACTAAATAACTTCACCGTTACTTTTACACACACACACACACACACACACACAGGACGCGCTTGTGTTTGCATGTATATATATGTATGTAT
Organism: Penaeus japonicus; assembly: GCA_017312705.2. Classification (NCBI taxonomy): domain Eukaryota; kingdom Metazoa; phylum Arthropoda; class Malacostraca; order Decapoda; family Penaeidae; genus Penaeus; species Penaeus japonicus. Next base: position 2,274 of record BOPN01001525.1, read on the forward strand.
GTATGTATGTATATGTATATGTATATACATATATATATATGCATATATATATATATATATATATATATATTGTTATCAGGTTCCAAACCTGATAACAACTGGGAAAAAAGACATATAGGAAAAGTTAACCAATAAGAAAAAGGACTGAATAAGCTAAAATCTGTAACATATATCCTTGAGAAATTCAGGATCAGTCTGTTGAAGAATCATTGGTTGCCTCAGTCTTCAAGTTTTAATTTCTATATCATGAAGGAAGAAAAAAATTATAAAATTGATAAGGAGCAAAAATTTAGCTGAGTTGAATGCCCTATCAAGCAACTTAAGATGACAATTAGCTGTAGACATCCAGACATGGGAACAGTATTCAAAATGTGGCTTAATATAAGAGTAATATCATCTCACAACAGTAGTATCACTGGCACATGTTTTAAAGCATTTGTGAAGCAGGCCATTTTTTGTGTGACAGATGTTTTCAAAGTGTTTCTCATAAGTCATCTATGGATTGAATGTGACACCTAATAGCTTTTTGTATTCAATCATCAAAAATAAATAAGACTGGATAAGGAAGGAAAAAGGTATGATTTGCTAAAATTGATGGAGGAAGTTTTCCTGGCATTAAGCCTCATACTTCATATATAACACAAAGCAATAACTTTGCCTATTCAACAAAGCAACAACTATGGCTCTATCTTGTGGAGAAGATATTGGGGCAAACAATGTGGCATCACTTGCATAGGAAGTAATTTTACTTTCAAGATTGTTTACCATATCAGAACTAAAAATGATGAAGAATAAGGGTCCGAAGACACTAACCTGGGAAACACCAGAGATAATAGGATTAAAGTCAGACATTAGACTAGGTTATGTAAAGAATCTTTAAAAAAAAAAAATCAAAATATTTCCACCCACTCTACAGATTTGGAGCTTATACAGGGCCTCATGGTTAACTAAATCAAATGCAGCAGTGAAGTCCTGTCTTGTATCTAAAGTAGCCTGAAAGTCATGGAGAAGTATAGGTAACATATCACAAGTACCAAGCCCCTATGAAAACCAAACTGTGAAGCCAAAATAAATTTCAAATAATGGCAATAAGGAAAAGCATGACAAGCCAATAGTCCCTTAAAATGTCTGTAAGATTTGTTGTTAGGGATATAGGGCGATATTCCGACAGTAAAGCAGAAGCAGTTAGGACCCTTTGGAATGGGAGTGATGTATGCTTTTCTTAAAAAAAGGGGGTAAATACCAGACTTTAGGAGTCATCAGGATACAACAGCCAATTCAGGAGCCAGATGGTCAGCAATTTTCTTAGAAAACATAGATCAGTATCACCAAATGAATCCAAATCCAACAAATATCCCTTTAGCTCAATAGAGGCTGAGTTATAATTTACCGAATCTCAAGCATCACAAAGAGAAGGCATATCAAATTCAGCACCAACCAAAGATTTTTCAATGTAGACCACAACTTATACCACTTATGTGACCAACTAGCACCAGCAAGAACCTCTCCCAGATGCGTACTATAATCAGCCACTTCGGTATCATAAACCATTCGAGCAACAGCTCTGAGTCTGGTATAATATTGGTAATTTATCTGGGTATGAGCACTAGACTGAAGTTGATATACATTCTGCTTTCCATTCTGAGTAATCTCTCAATCAGCATTAAACCATGCCTTATCCCTCACTCGTGACTAAATGATTTTGAATGGCACTCTGGTGTCAATAATAGAAAGCCATTCAAACTTGAAAGAAGATCCTTAGAAAGAAATAGTGCTCAAATGAATATTATCAATATCATGGTAAATACTGTACCAGCTGATTGACAGGATATGCCAACATCAAGCTTAATTTTACATGAAGTTGCACTGTGGTCAGAAGTACCAGTTGGTGCAAGACCAGATACCTCAGTGAAACTGTGATGTAAGTTAAGAGCAAATCCAGACAACCACCATCAACACGAGTTGTTTTATTCACTAGCTATTCACACCCACACAAAATTGAAGAATTGTAAGCAACTCTACCATCTGCATTTGTTCATCTTGTAGAGTTAAGCCATTCAAATTCACCAATAAGAATAACATATGCCATTAGTGTAAGCAAACAATCAAGAATATCATCCCCTAATCCAGGATTTCTATAAAGACTGAAGATATATTGTTAAGTTCACTTGTACCTCATGACAATTACAGATGAAATCTGAAACATGATGTGCACTGAAACCAGCTTTGATGTATAGACAAATACCTTGTGCTCAAGTATCACCAATTTTATTATGAAAATAATTTCTATGAAGTGCCAATTAAAAAAAAAAATTACCTCGGCATCATCAACACTACACTATAATTAGTTAACTCATATTTGATACCTGGTTGGAAATATTTTCCTACAGTCACTTCTCTCATGAAAATTTTCATATCAGTTTCTATCTTGTTGTTGCCAATTCTTCATTTTCAAGTTTTTTTCTCAAACAAAAATAAAACAAAATATGAGGTAAAATTATATCTCAGGAGTGATATTTGATCAGTCTCCCCATATATAGTAATCAATACAAAATGCATCATGCCAAATAAACATGAAAATGCTAAACTGACAATCTGAATGCAGCATATGTAACATGGTATCATTCTTTTAACAAGACATATAAAATAAAACTATAGAGTCAAAAATATAAAAAATAAATGATGAATATGTACAGATTAATGTAAACTCACAGCTAATCAAGACTTTTAGTACAAGTCCATAGAATTGGGGCATTAGATGTGTTACAAGAGCTATACATTTTCCACTCTCCTCAGTGTTGTATTAACCAATTTGTAACCTTAATTAGAAATGTTTTTTGGGTCCTAGATGTTGTGAACAATTGTTAAATTCCTATTTTCATATTGTTTTGAAAACAAGCGTGTAGCATTCATACAAAATATCAAAATCGGGGAAGGGATGTGGTGTGCTTGGAGTGTGTGAGTTTTTAGAGGATGGGTTGTGCTAATCTCTTCTCCTTTTCTTTTATTGGTGTTTCTTTTCTATTGTTCTTTTATTTCTCTCTTTTTTTCTTCTATTTTTCTTTATTTGACTTTTTCTCCTTCTTCTTCTTTCTGTACTTATTCCTCTTTTATTTAATTCTTATTTTTCTTCTCAGTTTTTATTTTCTCCTTTTTCTTCTTCCTCTTCTTCCATCTTTGTTTACCACTTCCTCCTTTTTTCCTTTTATTTTCTTGTTCTTCACTGCACTTTTTTTTTCTTCTTCTTTTTATTCTACCACTACTTCTGGGTCGTCCTCTTCTTTTTCATCTTCTACTTCTTTTTCTTTTCTTCCTCCTCGTCTACTTCTTTTACTCTTCTCTTCCTTTATTTCTTTCTCTTCCTGGTCCATTCTCCCTCCATCCTCCCCCTCCACTCTCTTCACTATTTTTTTATTTGTTTTTTTATTTTACTTTTTAAAATCTCTCTTGACCCACCTCATCGCCCCCCTTCAGCGAGACACGCAACATCGTTCCATTATATAATTTCAAAACCATAATTAGGACAACTATTTAAAAAAAAAAAAAAGGAAAAAAAAACGAAAAGCATGGTACACAGTGACAGGAATAGCGGCAAAATCCTGAGACCAGCGATGACTGTAAGACGAGTGTTTAGTATAGAAAAAAGGTAATGATAACAACAGTATATACTGAAGTATTTCCTTTGTATATATCTTAAAAGTTTTATATCATTCCGTTACATCGTTGTTTTCTTTGGATACGTAAATATGGAGATGTACTGTTTTGTCAACAACTACTGGTAAAAATAAAAGGTCACACGTGTTGCATACACATTTAGGGAATTTGAAACAACCTGTAAATATAATAATGATAATACGGGTAATCCTAAACAATAACTTCGCATATGATATCACAAAGAGAAGACTTAATTTACTATACTATAATTATAAAAGAAAGACAAGCAAAAAAAATCCTTAACGCGATACACGAGGAAACGTGCAAATAAACTTTTTAATTGAGCGTAAACAATTATTTGGCATTCATGAAGGATTTGTTCAGATCAAATAAATCTTTAAAAATAAGTACATTTCAACACACTGACCTCTAGCCTGGTAAACAATATGAATTTTCTGTCTCATAATTCTGCATAAGACGAGGTCAGTATCAGTGGACCGCAGTATTACAGTTACATGTATAATATAATTCAAGGTTTCAGGAATTTTGACACAGTATACCAAACCAGTAAATATAATATTACAGTTACAAATATTTTATGCTACAGTTAATCTTAACAAATACGTACGCGCGAGGACGCATATGGTTAATAATTGTAATCCATAGAATTCCACAAAAATGACTAACCTGGCCTTGGCAAAACATGTTCAGATGCGCTGCATCTGCAAGCATATTTAACAATCCTGAAGTTAGAATTACCTCGGAAACTTTTCTGAAGCGAAGACTGTGGACGGTGTTATTTCGTGTTTTCCTAATTTGATCTAAACTATTCCAGTGAAAATGAACTATCAATGAAATTGTTGCAATGTCGCGGATCATAACAATAGAAGTGAAGTGAAATAACTTTGTTCAAGTGGCTATCTGGAAATCAGATTCCTCACCTTTTCAGCCATACCTATCTCCCACAAAACCGACTTTACACCTTTTAACGTATCGAATACTCTTATATTTAAACGTTTGGGTTAAAAGTGCTGCTATTTAGAGGGGCCCAGGGGAAGCGCGACAATCGAAAGGAAGTCCGCGGGAAGAATTCCTAGGTTCAAATGGCGATTATTTGTGGAAGAAATTGTGCATTAGGATGGGGTTCTTTCGTTCGTTCGTTCCTCACTTTCGAATCTTCTGTGACCGACCCTTGCTTCGAATGATTTAAGATACACTTCTTGGATCGGGTATTCCACTTTCTTTACATTTTGAAATTATAATCATTCGTATTTAAACATTCTTTCACCTCTTAAATATTTGCATTCAGCTATTTCGCTCAAATTTACTCCCTTTCCCAAAACCCCCGGTTTCCAGTAGTGCTTGATGACTGGACTAACAGGAATTGTATCGGAAAGAATTACACAATTCGCTGAACATTACTTGTCATGCAAATATACTGGCGTTTTTACCTGTCGGCGTTTTTCAGCCCTCGGCACCGAACCAGACCGAGTGCACACGTGCCAAGTGTAACCTTGGACACGGCCAGTTTATAGTAAATGTCGCAGAAAATATCGAACTTGTGCGTTATTTA
>BOPN01001525.1:49344-51844 GCA_017312705.2 Penaeus japonicus
GAGGGGGGGGGTAGAGAGAAGAGGGAAAGAATGAAACAGAAAGGAGCAAGGAAAGAGGGAGAAGAAGAAAGAGGGGGAGGAAGGAGAGACAGAGACAGCCTTAGAGCAAAAGAAAGAGAGAGAGAGAGAGAGAGAGAGATGGGGGGGGGGGGCTAAGAAAGAGAGAAAGAGAGAGAGAAAACATAATGTAACGACAGGAGAGGAAGGGAAATAGCCAAAGAACAGGAAGAGAAAGACAAGGCAAGATAAGGAGAATATTAAGGAGACTACAGAGAGCTTAGGAGAGATTAGGGGGTAGGGGGAAGGTGGTAGGGATGGGGGTGGCGAAAAAAGGGGGAGGGGAGGAGGTGATAGAAGGGGAAGTGGGACTGGGAGAAGGAGATAAGGAGATAAGAGTTCAAGCTGAAGAGGAGGAGGAGGACGAGGTGGGAGGAGAAAGGAGAGGAGGACGAAGGGCGAAGAAGTTGAATGAAAACAAGAAAAGAAGAGGAGGGTGAGACAGGGTACGGGGGGGGGGATATGAGGGGAGGGGAAGGAGAGAAAAGAAAAGAGGGGTGAGAGCGAGAACGAAAAGATGAAGAGGAGAAGAGAACAACAGAAGGAAGGGGTGGGGGGGAACCTGAGGGAGAGAAGGAGAAATGAGGAAGGAGGTGAGAAAAGAGGGAGGGAAGAAATGAGGGTAGGGGAGTGAGAGGGTAAAGGGGGCGGGGGGAGAGCCACCAATCTTGTGATTATGGAGGACTGAAGGAAAATTACGATGCCCGTAAAAAAAAAGGAAAAGCGGATTTGTGAGAAAGAAAAGGTATAACTTCGATATAAAATCTTGAAGATTTAAACTTTAAATCAAATTAATCCAGGTACAAAAGAGAGAGAAAGAAAGAAAGAAAAAGAATCGGGAAATGAAGAAACACAAGGGACAACGCACAGTCCACAGATACACATTGGAACCAACCCCTCAGGCAAAACCATGGAACAAGACACACGCAATTCGCAATACACATATACTGGAACGACGCAATCAAATGTTCAAGGAAGCAATTGTAAAAAATAGAGCATTGCTCGGATAGAAAGTACGGGGACTATAACCCTTCTCTCCTAAGGAAGAAAAAGATCACGTGACTCTTTCGCCTCGTTTGAGATGACGTCATCAGCTCCAGTCACAGTCCATTGCTTCCACCTCCACCCACTTTGGCTTTGGCCACTCTCTTTCTCTCCATCTATCTATATTATCTATCTTCTCTCTCTCTCTCTCTATCTCTCTATCTATCTATCTTCTCTCTATATATCTCTCTCGCTATCTTCTCTCTCTCCTCTTTCTCTCTTCACTCCCTCCCTCCCTCCCACTCTCCCTCCCACCCTCTCTCCCTCTCTTCCTCGCCTCCCTCCCTTTCTCCCCTTTCCCTCCCTCCCTCGCCTCCCTCCCTCGCCTCCCTCCCTCTCTCCCTCCTTATCATCCTCCATCCCCTTCCCTCACAACAGATGTGTACCAGACACGTAAAAGTGAAACCTATTTTTACCTTCACGAAATCTTAATAATTAGTCCATCCAAGATTTATGGCACTCTCTGGCATCTCCCGGCCGATAGTGCCACTCGCGGAGGGAATATGCAGGACGCTTGATAAATGGGCGTGATAAGAAAGGGAGGGAGGGAGAGAGAGGGAGAAAAAGAATTATGGAAAAGTATATAGGTGTCAGTGTGTTTCTATGTGTGTGTGTGTGTGTGTGTGTGAGTTTGTATGTGCGTGTGTGTGTGTGTGTGTGTGTGTGTGTGTATGTGTGTTTGGGTTATAATAACAATGATGATGATTATAGTAATGAGGATGATGATATTGATAATGATGATAATGATAACCATCATTACTGTTATTGTTATCATCAGTAAGCTTATTAAAATTCTGTTTAAATCTCTCTTTCTCTCTCTCTCTCTCTCTCTCTCTCTCTCTCTCTCTCTCTCTCTCTCTCTCTCTCTCTCTCTCTCTCTCTCTCTCTCTGTCTCTCTCTCTCTCGCTCTCTAATAAGGATGATAATAATAGTAATGGTAATAATATTAACAATAATGATTATAAGAAAAAGCATAATAATATTAATGATAACATTGATAATGATAATGGCAATAATGACAATAGTAATGAAAACAATTACAACACTGATAAAGATTATAAAGATAACAATGTTTGAAATAACAATGATGATAATGATACTAACAACTACAACTAACATGATGATAATAATGATAATAACAACAATGATTATATAGATGATAATGATAATAATAATAATAATGATGATGATATTAGCAATTATAATCATAACAATTGTAGTAATTGTAATAATGATAACAATGATAATAACAACGATGATGATGATAATAATGATAATAATAGTAATGGTGATAATAATAGCAATAGATATAATAAAGAGAATAATAGCAATTAAGATATTGGTAATAACGACAACAACAATAATAATAACTGATGATGATAATGATGATGAACACTTT
>BOPN01001525.1:96844-99344 GCA_017312705.2 Penaeus japonicus
AGAGGGAGAGAGGGAGAGGGAGAGGGAGGGAGGGAGGGAGGGAGGGAGAGAGAGAGAGAGAGAGAGAGAGAGAGAGAGAGAGAGAGAGAGAGAGAGAGAGAGAGAGAGAGAGAGAGAGAGAGAGAGGGAGAGAGAGAGGGAGAGAGAGAGAGAGAGAGAGAGAGAGAGAGAGAGAGAGAGAGAGAGAGAGAGAGAGAGAGAGAGAGAGAGAGAGAGAGAGAGGGAGAGGGAGAGGGAGAGAAGGGGAGGGGGAGGGAGGGAGGGAGGGAGGGGGAGGGGGAGGGGAGAGGGAGGGGAGGGAGGGAGAGAAAGAGAGATGAGAGAGGGAAAGAGAGAGAGAGAGAGAGAGAGAGAGAGAGAGAGAGAGAGAGAGAGAGAGAGAGAGAAGATAGAGAGAAAGAGAGTGAGAGAAGAGAGAGAGAGAGAAGAGAGAGAGTGAGAGAGAGGGGGAGAGAGAGAGAGAGAGAGAGAGAGGAGAGAGAGAGAGAGAGAGAGAGAGAGAGAGAGAGAGAGAGAGAGAGAGAGAGAGAGAAGGAGGGGGGGAGAGAGAGAGAGAGAGAGAGAGAGAGAGAGAGAGAGAGAGAGAGAGAGAGAGAGAGAGAGAGAGAGAGAGGAGAGCAAGAGAATAACATATGGCCGGTTGTTTCCAGAGAAAGCCTGGCCGCAGTCGGGGAACTATATGTTACACTCTAATCCTACCAAATTCATGTCGACGCCCTTTCTATCGCCCTTTGCGTCTCCCTCGGGCTTAGCGTCGGATTCTTACTTTACGTTCACCTTATTCTTAATTTACGTTCACTTTACCTTATTCCACGTTCAATTCATTCTTATTTTTCGTTCACTTTATTCTTATTTTTTGTTCACTTTATTCTTATTTTACGTTCATTTTATTCGTATTTTATGTTCACTTTGTTTTCATTTTACGTTCACTTTATTCTTATTTCACTTTCACTTTATTCTCATTTTACGTTCACTTTATTCTTATTTCACTTTCACTTTATTCTTATTTCACTTTCACTTTATTTTCATTTTACATTCAATTTATTCTTATTTCACGTTCACTTTATTCTTATTTCACGTTCACTTTATTCTTATTTCACATCCATTTTATTCTTATTTCATGTTCACTTTGTTCTTATCTTACGTTCACTTTATTCTTATTTCACTTTCACTTTTTTCTCATTTTACGTTCAATTATTCTTATTTCACGTTCATTTTATTCTTATCTTACGTTCACCTCATTCTTATTTCATGTTCACTCTATTCTTATTTCCCGTTCACTTTGTTCTTATTTCACTTTCACTTTATTCTTATTTAACGTTCACTTTATTCTTATTTCACTTCATTTATTCTTATTTTACGTTCACTTTATTCTTATTTCACTTTCACTGTATTCTTATTTCATGTTCACTTTATTCTTATTTTACGTTGACTTTATTACTATTTTACGTTCACTTTAGAGAGAGAGAGAGAGAGAGAGAGAGAGAGAGAGAGAGAGAGAGAGAGAGAGAGAGAGAGAGAGAGAGAGAGAGAGAGAGAGAGCAGCAGCAAGAGAATAACATATGGCCGGTTGTTTCCAGAGAAAGCCTGGCCGCAGTCGGGGAACTATATGTTACACTCTAATCCTACCAAATTCATGTCGACGCCCTTTCTATCGCCCTTTGCGTCTCCCTCGGGCTTAGCATCGGGTTCTTACTTTACGTTCACCTTATTCTTAATTTACGTTCACTTTTCCTTATTCTACGTTCAATTCATTCTTATTTTACGTTCAGTTTATTCTTATTTCACGTTCATTTTATTCGTATTTTATGTTCACTTTACCTTATTCTACGTTCAGTTCATTCTTATTTTCCGTTCACTTTAATCTTATTTCACGTTCATTTTATTCTTATTTTATGTTCACTTTGTTTTTATTTTACGTTCACTTTATTCTTATTTCACTTTCACTTTATTCTCATTTTACGTTCACTTTATTCTTATTTTACGTTCACTTTATTCCTATTTCACTTTCACTTTATTTTCCTTTTATATTCAATTTATTCTTATTTCACGTTCACTTTATTCTTATTTCACGTTCACTTTATTCTTATTTTACGTTCACTTTATTCCTATTTCACGTTCACTTTATTCTTATTTCACTTTCACTTTATTCTTATTTTACGTTCACTAAATTCCTATTTCACGTTCACTTTATTCTTATTTCACTTTCACTTTATTCTTATTTCACTTTCACTTTATTCTTATTTTACGTTCACTTTATTCTTATTTTACGTTCACTTTATTCTTATTTTACGTTCACTTTATTCCTATTTCACGTTCACTTTATTCTTATTTCACTTTCACTTTATTCTTATTTTACGTTCACTTTATTTTTATTTCACTTTCACTTTTTTCTTACTTTACGTTCACTTTATTCTTATTTTACGTTCACTTTATTCATATTTCACGTTCACTTTATTCTTATTTCACTTTCACTTTATTCTTATTTTACGTTCACTTT
>BOPN01001525.1:149399-166899 GCA_017312705.2 Penaeus japonicus
GATATCATACATAGAATTACAGCCGAAGAAATCTGTATAGAAATGTTCGCAAATAAATATTTCGGCTGTATTTGTTTTTGCCTTGTTTTGCTTTGTTTTCGAGGAGCTCCGCTGTATAAAATCTGATTGTTTTGCTAGATACGGAGGGACAACATTCAGTTAGGGAAAAGTTGGCTAAATAAAATATAGTTCTGGTAAAAAAGAAATAGAAAAAAATAAGTGTTCCTCTGCTAATAGTCCGAAAAGCCTAACAATCGAGCCAGTTCTGGTTGACTTTATGTACAATGACAGAGACACATACACGTGCACACATACGTAGACATCCAAACACATACATAGACATGTGTACACACGTGCGGCATATGCATGGAACAAACGAGGCAAACGAATTCCGTTCTTGACACAATGAATAAAACCAATAAAGTCAATTTTCGGGGCTTCGAAATCAACCTCGCCTTCGATTTCGGTTCGGAAGAGAGAAGAACGACTAAATCTCGAAAAGTGGAAGTTTTTGTTTATAAATTCTGTTATCTATTTGCTTGTAATTCAGTTTCGCATGGCTGTGTTTTTTATTCCAATCAAGAGATATAAAAAGATTAAAAAATCACTTTCTCTAGAACGCTTTCTTACTCTTTTTTTTCTTCCTCCAGAACGCCACATATGCCTGCGTGTCCCTGTGCCCAGGAGAGAGCCTCCCCCCCAGTGCCCAGTGCCACCACCCCCACCTAGTAACAGTGCCAGGACAGTGCTGCAGAGAGTGGATGTGCGACACTGCCCCAGGTCAGTCGCGTTAATGATAAAGTAAGCTTTACAGCTCTTAATGCAATCCAAGTCAAAGCGACTTTGCAATCACTCTCATTAGCATATTGCAGCCCTCCCACGGTACTGCATTCTCCGCGTCTGCTCTATCCACGCGTTTGTCAAGGCCCTTGTTTCTTCTTTTTGATTCCCTTCTCACTCCAGCGAAGCAGGGGAGAAAAAAAACGAAAATTAAAACAGACAGGCGGTGACAACATCAAGATTATTAGATAATTCACGCTAGACTCTGTGAGAAACATGTAGAAATCCCTTCCCCGATGTTCTAAACCTGTGCCAACTAAGAAACCAACAGCCTCACGTTCTGCCTCTGGTCTGCCGTTCCAGGAAAGGCCGTGGGACCGCCGTCCTGCAGGCGCGTGTCCAGCCGCTGGTCCCCTTGCTCCCACACGTGCGGCGCCGGCGTGTCCGTGCGCTGGACGACCGACAACGCCAGCTGTCAGACTGTCAATGAGACTCGTCTGTGTCAGCTTCGGCCGTGTCAGCGTCAGCCGTGGCATCAGCGAGGACAGATGGAGGAAGCTGGTGAGGGGGCATATGACGAAGGCGGCGCAGGAGGACGGTGGCCGAGGCAGCAGTCGCGGAAGCATCACATAAGGGTGATTATCTCCGCAGGTCCATGTTTGCCATCGCTCTCTCTCTCTCTTTCTCTTTCTCTTTCTCTCTCTCTTTCTCTTTCTCTTTCTCTTTCTCTTTCTCTTTCTCTTTCTCTCTCTCTCTCTCTCTCTCTCTCTCTCTCTCTCTCTCTCTCTCTCTCTCTCTCTCTCTCTCTCTCTCTCTCTCTCTCTCTCTCTCTCTCTCTCTCTCTCTCTCTCCCTCTCTCTCTCTCTCTCCCTCTCCCTCTCTCCCTCTCCCTCTCCCTCTCCCTCTCCCTCTCCCTCTCTACCTCTCCCTCTCCCTTTAAAGAAACAACAGAAGGAATATAGAAATGGACGAGAGGAAGAAAGAAACATAATAAGATTAGGGAATCAGATAGAAAAAGATTGGTGATCACATCTTTCCTCCCTCTCTTTTCCCTCCTTCTCCTCTTTCCTCCCTCTCCTCTCTCCTCCTTCTCCTTTTTCCTCCCTCCCTTCTTTCCTTCCTCTCCTCTTTCCTCACTCTCCTCTTTCCTCCCTCTCCTTTTCCCCTCCTTCTCTTCTTTCCTCCCTCTCCTTTTCCTCTCCCTCTCTTCTTTCCTTCCTCTCCTCTTTCCTCACTCTCCTCTCTCCTCCTTCTCCTTTTTCCTTCCTCCCTTCTTTCCTTCCTCTCCTCTTTCCTCCCTCTCCTTTTCCCCTCCTTCTCTTCTTTCCTCCCTCTCCTCTTTCCATCCTCTCCTTTTCCCCTCCTTCTCTTCTTTCCTCCCTCTCCTCATTCTTCTTTTCCTCATCCCTTTCAGCCAAAAGAGCCGGAACGTCGTCTTGAATCCGAGCCCATCCAAAGTACGTTGTAATGTCTCGCCAATCGGTCTCGATGAGAACTCGTTTGAGACGTGTTTGGAACTCGTTCAGGGGTCATTCTCAGCGGGCCAATCACGGTGAAGGACGGAGCTGAATGACGTCATCATGCGGTGGATGGGTGAAGGGAGGGAGGGAGGGAGGGGGAGGGGGCTAAGAGGAGGCGGGGGAAGATTAAGGGAGGAATGTAGGGAGGAATTCAGGGTGGATTTAGAGGGGAAAGGGAGCTATTTCGAGAGCAGTTGAGGGAGGGCTTAAATCGAGGGGGGAAACTACGGGAATGGAATCAGGCGGAATACTGTAGAGACCGTGTATGTAAAGGTAGGATTTGCAACATTGCACGGTCACATGGTAATGAGTGTGTGATGCAAATATTATGATGATGAGAGTAAGAGCTGGGTATCATTACAGGATCTGGTGATAACGTTACCAAAGGATGATGATAACAATTACATTGACAAAAATGATGATGATAATAATGATGACCGTAATTAGTGTCATTATTGTCATCTTTTTAGGGCCTATCCTTATGATCATTATCATTATTATTTTTTTTGTTATTTTTCTAATCTTAATTATCATCATGATCGTTATTATCATAATCATCATTATTATTATCGTCATCAGTATTACTAGCATTATTATCATTGTTATTAATATTGCCATAACATTAATATTACTATTATCATATCATATTATCATTGCTATTTTCATTGTTGTTATTTATCATTCCTATTACCATTATCAAGTTGATGATAATAATAATAATCATTATTACCATTAGAATTACCATTATTGATATATGTTACTATTTTCATTATCATCATCATCTTCATCACTGTTATTATTATTACTGCCCTATTATTATTATCACTATCACTATCATCATTATCATCACTATCATCACTATTTTTTATTGTTATTATCATTATCGTTATCATCTTTATTACTATCATCATTATCATTGTCTATATCATTTTCAATATTATCATCACCATTGTCCTCACCATAAATAATAATAATCATAATGTATGTGATACAAACATAGTAACGATTAGTAATTATATAAATGATAATGATAATCACAATGATAATCTTAATGGTCCTGATGATGATAAAATAAATAATGATTATGATGATGATGGTGATGATGAGGATGAGGATGAGGATGATGATGGTGGTGGTGGTGATGGTGGTGGTGGTGATGAAGATGATGATGGTGGTGGCTGTGATGATAATGGTAGTGATGGTGATGAAGATGGTGGTGGTGGTGATGATGATAGTGGTGGTAGTGAGGATGATGACGATGGCGATGACGATGGCAATAAGGAGGAGAAGGATGATAATGATTATCATAGTAATGATAATAACAATAAAAGTGAAAATGATGAAATGATTAATAATGATAAGGGTAATGATAATAACGATGATGATAATGATGAGGTGATAATGATAGTAATGGTGATGATGATGATAGTAATGATGATGTTGATGATAATAACGATAATGATAATGACTATAATGATAATGATAATAATGAAATTGATAATCACAACAAAATTATAATGATAGTAATGATAATGATGACGATAATGACAACAATAATTATAATCATAATAAAAATGATAATAACAACAAAATAATGATGATGATCAAAAAGTAATGACAGTGAATGTTGACAATAATGACAATGATAGTATTACCAGTGATAACGATGGTAATAGTAATAATGATGATGATTATAATGGTGATAAAAATTATGATAACGATAACAATGTAATGTAAGGTATGATGCTACTCCTACTACTATTGAAAATCATAATACTATTATGATAACGATGATAGTAATAATATAGATAATGATGATAAATAAATAGATAATGATTACAATGATAATGATATTCAATAATAGCAATGATAATAACTATGATAACAATGATAATAATATTGAGCATAATAGTTATAGTAAGAACATCAATAATAATGATAATAATATCATTAACAATAATAATAATGATAATAGTGATGATGATAATAATAACAATGATAATGATGATGATAAGGATAATAGTAATAATGATGATAAGAATGAAACTACTGATGATAATGATAGTAATGATAATAAAGATAATAATACCGATCCTCAGAATTGATGAATACCGTTACAAACACAAACACAATCCTAGGAGACAATGACCTTCACACATAGTTATCAAAACAAATATAATGCAAACGTAAATCAGGGTCGGTCGAAAGCCACATTATATCCAGGTCATTTAATTTGCAGTAATGCCGTAATGTCGTTAACCGTAGTCGTTTTTTAACGTTAAGTAAATATGAAGTAATTTCGCTAACGCCTAACGTAATGGCAGCCATTTCTCCTTACCTGTTGCGTAATGAACAGAGGACCTTTAAGGAACGTGTTCGGGCTAATAGACGGAAGGACAAGCGCTCTGGAAGGTATAGAGTGGGGTGTGTATGTGTGTGTGTGTGTGTGTGTCTGTGTGTGTGTGTGTGTGTGTGTGTGTGTGTGTGTGTGTGTTGTGTGTGTGTGTGTGTGTGTGTGTGTGTGTGTGTGTGTGTGTGTGTGTGTGTGTGTGTGTGTGTGTGTGTGTGTGTGTGTGTGTGTGTGTGTGTGTGTGTGTGTCTTTGTGTGTGTGTGTGTGTGTGAGTGTGTGTGTGTGTGTGTGTGTGTGTGTCTGCGTGTGTGTGTCTGTCTGTCTGTGTCTGTGTGCGTGTGTGTGTGTTTGTGTGTGTGTGTGTGTGTGTCTTTGTGTGTGTGTGTGTGTGTATGTGTAGGGGGTTTGGTTATATTTTTTAAAGAATGTTTTGTGGTGTTTTTATAATGCTCTCGTTATGAGTATTATTTTTATGCCATTTTTTTATTTTTTGTTAGAATGTAGAACGAGTGTTTTGTGTTTAATTTTGTGTTTATGTTGTTAAAGGTGGTTTCTTTATATCTTTTATGACATTTGAACTATGGGTGATATTTCTGTTATCTATGATTCGCTATGATATAGGGAGTTATTTTATAGCCTACTTGGGCCGCATATTTTGGTAGTTTATTTGTGTTGTTACTATTTATGAGGATGTTTTTATTGCCATTATTTTGGTACAATTGCTTTTAGTATCGTTTAAGCGTTGAGCGATATTATTTATACATTATTTTCTCTATTTTGAACCGTTTTGTATTATCTAGCGGGATTGCGACTATTATTTTTATTATATATCCATATTATTGTATATGCGTTTCGCATACTTCTATAGGGATTTTTTTTTTATCTATTGTATGGTGTATTTGTGTGATTTTCTTTGTATATGTGTGTTTTTTATTATCTTTATTATAGGTGTTAAATTGGTGCTGCTCTTGTTTGCGGTGACGGTCTATGTGTGATACCAATAGTGATAATGATGTTAGTCATTATAAAAACGACAACAATAGTTATAATGATAACAATGCTAGCAGAAATGATGATATATCATCGATAAAATTGTCATTGATAACGATAATAATAAAAACAATAATGATAATGATGGTGATGGTAATGTTGATAATAATAATAAAATTATGACGATAATCATAACGAAACTGAAGACAGTAATGATAACAATGGTAACGATGATGATAATAACAATGATAATTATGATAATTATCGAAATGATTACAACTATGATAATAGTGCTTATTATGATAATGAAGATGATGATAATGACACTAATGATGACAATAATAATGATAATTATCATCATTATGATTATTCTTATTGTTTATCATTATCATCATTATGATAAATATAATTTTAATTAACATTATCATTGATATTTTCACCATTATTATCATGATCATCATAGTCATCATTATCATTATATTGGTATTATTTTCATTTCAGTATCACTATTATTACCATTTTTATTATCATTATTATTATTATTATCATTATCATTAATATTATTACTATTATTATTACTATTATTATTACTATTATTATCATCATTATTACCGTCCTTATTATTGTTATCACCATTATTATTGTTATTATTAAAGTTATAATCATCATCAAATGTGATGTCAGGCGTTATTTCCACTAATTAGTCTGGGTTATTTTCATGAGTAATGCCTTTAATAATTTTCAGAAGACTTCCTTCCTAAAAAATCACATGGTTATTTACAGTCTTCCAATAATAATCATTATAATATTTACATCATCATACCAACTGATTTACAGTAATCCCGGTATTCCCACACCACAACTTTCCGTAATGATTCTCCGTTTTCTGTGGCACATTAACAATCTCTCCCAATGAATATAAAAGAATCAATCTCTACGAAATATTTCTGGCAAATTCTAATCGCTAGCAATGAAGGAATCTCTCAATCCATCTCTATTAAATACTTTTTGTTGGTGCATCTCACTGTCAATCTTCATCAACGATTATTTTCTTATTATTCATTATTCGTTTTTATCAATGATTTTCTTTCCTTTATTGCTGTCAATCTCTATCAAACCTTTTTTTTCTTTAGACATCTTTATCTTTTCATTATTTGTTATCATCCCGTTTATTTCATATCGTTTCTAAGTCGCCTCTTTCTTTCTCCGTTGCAGCGCGGGCACGAGTGCAAGGCAACGCAGCGCCACGTCATCCCCGTGAGACTGCGCTCCGGCTGGTGCGTCAGCGAGCGCCGTTATCGTCCCAAGATGTGCGGCGAGTGCGTCGGGCGCTGCTGTACCGTCCACGCCGCCACGACGATCACCGTGCCCTTCCTGTGCCCGCTCAAGGTCGCCAAGGGGAACCGGGGCGCCAAGGGCACGGCCGGAACGAAGCGTCGGTACCCGCGGTCGCTGCACGTGTTGCTTCAGACTGTCCTCGTCCGCAACGCGACTCGGTCTCAGCCGCTCAACCCCGTGTCCCCTTCGTCGTCCCCTTCGTCGGCGACTTCGTCTTCTGTCTCCTTCTCTCCTACTTCGTTCCCAGCGTCCTCTTCCTCTCCTGTTTCTTCTCCCTCCGCTCCTTCCTTCTTAGCTACTGCCTCTTCTTCTTCTCCTTCCTCGCCCTTGGCCCCCTCCTCTTCCAATGCCTCCTCCTCTCCCCCCCGCCTCCTCCTCCGCCGCCGCCGCAGCGTGTGGAGCCCCTTCTTCCCCACCAGCGCCTCCTCCAGCGTCTACGACATGATGGACGAGGGGCAGCCGAGGACCCACGACCGCTACCGCTACTCGCACCACCAGTACAACCACCACAAGTACGACCCTGCCGCCGGTTTCTACTATTACCAGCGTGACCTGAATGACGACAACGACAACAACAACGAGGATTACCACCACGACGCCGGCACCAACTTCAGGTACGACACAGGGAACAGTCACCTCGAGCACGACCCTACCATAAGCCTGGAACAACTGCAGGAAGAGGAGGACGAAAACTACCTACCATCCACAACCACAACTACCACCTGGCAACAACAGGACTACGACACTTACAACAATAACAATGACAACTACAACAACAAGTACGACCAGCGACAAAAGCCTAAGGAGAACGACCGCCCTCTTTCCCGGTCCAACTACGACCAACGGCAGCCACAGACGACCACAGATGACCTCCTGTACGACTTGCCTCTCCCCCACGAAGACCTCACCGTGGAAGACGACATTCAGTACGACTGGGTGACGAGCGGCGAGTACGAAGTCGTCCCTCGTCCAGTCGAGTGGATCATCAGGTGTGCTTGTTCCTTCTCTTCGCCTTCCTCTTCCCCCTCCTCCTCCTCCTCCTCTTCCTCTTCCTCTTCTTTATCCCCCTCCTCCCCGTGTGATAACTGGAAACCCATCCCTGTCGCCGGAACATGAGGCGCGACGGGGAGATTACACTTGAAAGAAGAGAGATCGTCGCTTTATTGTGCAACTCGGACTCAGCATCCTGCAGTCTGGACACACGCGCGGGTGCATCTCGTGTATACATTAGGACATTAGAATATCAGGTTCGGTATATGTGAGAACTGGTATCTATAAAGAAAAGATACATATATATATACATACATATAAATACATATCTAGAACGAGATCTTTTTGTTGGAGGGGAATATGTGTTTATGGGAATATTCGGAATGTTTGTTTATCGTTTACTGAGTGTAATTATATTTTTCCTCCGTGTTTATAAACCCTTGTTCGAATGTGTAGCTAAATGGTTATTCAAAGTGTTCTCTGGGAGACTGTCAACAGTTAAAGCAAGGAGAAAATCCACTGGTTGGAAAAAAAATACATTCATTCATTTCTGTGTTTCCGTATTTCTGGCCGTGGTATAAGTCTGTTGACATATATAATTTTTTTACAATCATCCTGATGTATTTGTAAATCTCTCATTTACGAATATCAATCTAGAGTGAAATTACTCCAAGCAGAGAGGAAGAGAATGGAATTGACATGTCGGTAGATTTTCGCAATGGAAGTCTCTCCAGTCACCGGGCGCTTCATACTGTAATAGATGTAGTAAATGTTCAATACAGTAATAATCAAGAAATAAACGTCTCCTGCAATGATAACCACTTCATACACTAATATGCATAGCAAACGTTACATACAACGAGGATGGGAACAATGTACAATATTCAAAAACACGTAAAGGTTTGGGTCGAGTGGAAAGCCGATCTTACTTGGTATTCTTTACAGTTGATATTATAGACTTTGAATCGAAATGTATCATTTAATGGATTGTAATCTTACAAAAAAAACGAATATGTGTGTGTGTGTGTGTGTGTGTGTGTGTGTGTGTGTGTGTGTGTGTGTGTGTGTGTGTGTGTGTGTGTGTGAGAATGTATGTATGTATGTATGCATGTATGCATGGACGTATACATGTTATATATAAATTCATATATGTATATCAATAGATTAAAAAAAACACTCACCCATATGTCTCATTTAAAATGGATTGAAGACCGTGATTTTAGCGACGTTCACGATAGCTAAAACAGCGACCGTAACCTAGCAGTTGCTGTAACCGATGTACTGAGAATAAGGCTACTGTGCCTGGCTGTAATTCCTATGTTGTTAGATAGGACGCTTCCTTAATCTGTGGTAGGTGTACATAGTGTATTTATATCGATAATAAAGAACGTGGTATTTACCTGGTGGTTTGATTTACATTTCTAAACTATGAACTATGGTTATAGAGACTTAAGTACTATCACGGATGAATTTAGTATATTCATAGGAGTTGAAACGAAACATACACGAAGAATATAGATACAATCGTATCTATTATTCACAAATACTGTAATGATGAAATGCTTTGATTGGTGCTGCTGATGATAGTAATGATATTAACATAATTATAATAACGATGATGATAGGGTTAATAATATCTAATGATATTGATTATGATGATAATGACAATAATGATGATCATAATATCTCTGATATAATCATTCTAACAATTGTAAAGACAATCACCATAATACAGCTACTAAATAAAATCGTAATGATAAAAAGGCAGATGATAATAATAAGAAAAAATATAACAAAAATTATAATAAAGGAGAAGAACTGTGACAATAATGATAATGACAATAATGTTATGATAATAGTAATGATAATAATACAAATGAGAATATAATTGTTACTATAACTATAATCATAGCAACAACAATAGCAGCAGTTGTGGTCGTAGTAGTAGTTATGATAATATAAAGACTAACATAAATATAATAAAATAATGATAGTATTAGTAATGATCATAATAAAAGTAAGAATGATAATGATGATAATCTATAATAATAATAACAATAAGGATGAAAAGAATCTTAAGAATGATATTAATAATGATACTGATAATAATGGTGATAATGAGAGTAATGCTCGTTATTAGAATGATAATAATAATGAAAGTCATAATAATGATAATAATGATAAGAATAATGGTTAATGATATTAATAACAATTATAATAACATCATAACAAGAATGATAACGATACAAATAAATCACAATGAAGACAATCATAAAACATCATCATATCACAATACCAACATCATCCACATCATAATAACCATCACTACCATCCTTACCATCACCCTAGCAACCAAAATCACGAAAAGGGCGAGAGGAGAAGTGGCACACAAGAAGCATCACAAACCGAACTTCAATGTACTGAGCGCTGGCCGAAAGGAGACACGGGGGGGCGCGTTGAAAGGAGGAAATTAGGTGCGCTTATTTTTGTGCATGAATAAATGGTTGGCACAGACGGTTGGAGGGAATGGTGCAGGAGTGTGCGAGGTGTGGAGAGAGGGAGGGAAGGAAGGAGGGAGGGAAGGAGGTAAGAGGGAGAGAAGGTAGGAGGGAGCGAGGGAGGGAGGGAGGGAGGGAGGGAAGGAGGGAGAGGAAAAGAGAGGGAAAGGGGGTAGAGGAGGGAAGGTAAGAGGGAGAGAAGGTAGGAGGGTAGGGGAACGAAGAAAGGAGGAAGGGAGAGCGAGAGAAAGAGAGAAAAAGAGAGAAAGACAAACAGACAGAGGAAGAGAAAATTAGAAAAAGAAAGAGACACAGACAGACACCGTGAGAGAGAGAGAGAGAGAGAGAGAGAGAGAGAGAGAGAGAGAGAGAGAGAGAGAGAGAGAGCGTATATTTCCCCATATTTCTCTCGTCTATAAAATGCCCGTTAGGAAAGGAGCATTCGAGGAGGGACGCAATGCATCAAGGACTGCCGTGTGTGGAGTGAGCGAAACAGGAAGGATTTTTCAAAGAAGATCCTGTGTGATGTAAGACGAAGTAGAACGAGAGAAAAGTCTTAGGGAAAAGAAGGAAGAAGGATGGAGGAAACATTACTAACAAGATGGAGGAGGTATCACAGGTGGAGAAGGAGAATGCGATGATAAAATAGAAGAATGATCATGATGATGGTGATGATAGTGATTATCCTTATTATTATCAGCCTTATCATAATCAGTATTATTTTGTATATTATCACCATTATCATTATCATATTTATTATTATCATCATTATCATATTATTATCATAATCTCATCATTATCATCCTTATCATATTATCATCATAATCTCATCATTATTATCATCATTATTACAATCTTTTTAAATTATGGCAACGAATATTAAAATATATGTATTGAGAGTAATATATACAACGCTGATAATAATGATAAAAATGCTAATAATAGTAATGATGATGATGACGATGATGATGATGATGGTAATAATACTTGGAATAATAGGGATAATCCGAATAATAGCGTTAATAATGATGATTATAATGATAACAATAATGATGATGATAATGATAATGACGATAATGAAGATGATTATAACAATATTGATACTGATAGAAATTATAATGATAATAGTAACAATAATAGTAATTCTATTCTGATGATAATGATAATAACAACAGTTACAACAGCAACAACAACAACAAAGATATAAAATCAACAAGGTTACTGAGACGAAATATTAACAACAGCCATTTAGATACCATGAGAAAAAAAAGGGCATGCAAGCAGATCTCAAACATTGCATTGATCAAGAACGAGGTTCCCATAAGCAAGATATTGCTAGAACAAGCACGTTGAATATATTATCAAGGTTTCATTAGGACGTTGTATGAAACCGAGATTCTAAAGTCTGTTGGCTTAATTCCGTGTCCTCTTACATCGCCTGTCGGTCGGGTCTTTGTTTACGAATCTAATTTTAAGTTCAGCCTATTACATCGTTGTTCAGTTGTGTTGGTTTTAGCTTGGGGTGTTTGGTAGTTTGACTTTTATTTAGTTTCATGTTGATTTGGTGTTGTTGTTGTTGTTTTGTTTTGTTTGTTTGTTTTTTTCGGTATTATCTAGATTTTGTGTTCTTCTGTGTTCTGTATGGCCATTGCATAACAATGTATTGGATTGACTTTATGTTTTATCGCTTGGTAAAAGATGCATTGTCACGTGTTGTGTATTGTATGTTATATATGTACTAGGTGTTGAATATCTTTTACAAATAATCTATTTTATATTATGTGTTATAAGTAATCTAGACACTTGGTGATAAAGATACTGATCAATGATACTAATAGCACTACTCCTATTGCTTATCCTGATAATAATGATGATAATGATATTGATAATACCAATGATGTTGGTAATATAAATAATGATGACAATCATAATAGTGATAATGCTAATAACGCTAATGGTGAGGATATTGATAATGATAGTGATGATAATCTTGATATCAACATTGCTAATAATCTTGATATCAGTTTCTAAAATGGCTTCAAATAAAGATAATAGTCATAATGATATTGATATCAGTATCGATAAAACTGATAATAATTGCAGTGATATTGATACTGATATGGATAATACAGACCACCTAGCTCTGGATTCACGATTGCTAATCAAACCATGGAACTACTTAAATACCTGTTCAAAAAACTACCGTTCTCTGTCAGAATCACACCTCATTCTATTTTTGTATTTCTCCCGGGGCTTTTTTTACATTTATATGTTATTTTTTCGTGTAGTTTTTCGTTTTTTTCTATCTTTCAGCGGTTGTTTCATAACGTACTTCTTGTAGCTTTGTGTTTTCTTGGATTTGTTTTTTTATATTTCATTCCACTCATTAAAATCACATAAAAGATATGCCCCCTATTTAAGTATCGTCCAATCAGGTCAACGGGCGTGTTAGTCCAACCAATCAGAATCGTTTAAGGTCCCGCTCTCCTGCAGTGATTTTCAGGGTCGGGAGAGTCCATGCTCACGCGCGCGACTGGCTGGATGCACGTACCTGTCACCCCCCCCCCTCAAGGGTCTCTCGTAATCAAAAGATAAGTACTTTCTTCGTATTTTGTAGTGGTGTTGGCCTAGGTAATGAAGGGCTGTTATAAGGTCATTTCCTTGGGATACAAGTGATATAAGCGACGTATAATGAATCAATTCATTGTAAACCTATAGTATGTAACAAAAAGCAATCAGGCCGGTCTATTTATTACTTTATTAAAGATATTATATTGCCAGGAAAAACAAGTGAACTCCTAATTATACTATCTCGAACATGATGAAAATCAGAATTAATTATGAATGTAAATATGAAGTATGTAAATGATAATGATCAGATTTAGACAAGGAAATTGAATAAAGTTATTCATGAAATATTGATGAATGACTGATATAACTTGATGACATGATAAAAGAATATAACAGATGAATATGACAGAAAACTAAGACAAATAATGAACGGCCAAAGCTACCTTTTTCAGTTTTAATCATTATCATTATACATATATATTAGTACGTCGGGTACTCATGACCAGACGCTCATGCTACACTAATATTGATATTGATGATAATGTTGAAAATATTAATGACATTGATAGCAATAATAACAATTTTGGTGATGGTGATAATAGTGATATTAATAATGGCAGTAATGATGAAATGAATGTTTTAAATTATATTAATAATGATGATATAATAATTATACTGATATCAGTAATGATTATAATACTGATGACTTTGATAGTTTTCGTTTTGATAATGGTAATTATGATATCCAGAAATAGGGCTGATTGTAACCCACTAGCTTCGCCCGTTGTAGTATGAATCTTGAATCCCTTTCTATGCCTCAGGGCTTCCATAAGCAAATGCAACTGTTTATGTGTAGCAAAAGAAGTGGACACTGGAAGCAAGAACATCAGGTCAAGACTGAATACTAGCAAATAACAATCAACTCATACAGCAAGTATAATCAGTGTCTCAGGTCACATGATATGCATGATATGCCTTACACTGATAACAGTAAGAAGAGAAGCAATAATTCTAATAATGACAAAAATACAATGACAATCAGTGGCAACAACAATAACAAAAATTATAACAGTTATGAGAAGAATAACATTTATCTTATTATCATTACCTCAACTAATATAATCTTAACGATCATAGTAGGTTATGATTATCATAAATACAATACCAGGGCGATTGCTGATGGAAATAGCACGGCATAATGATGTTCAATTAACACTGCCTCCTCATTCACAGTAAATGATATGGGGAGAAAGAGAGAGAGGAGAGAGAGGGGGAAGGGGTTTTGGAGATAGAAACCGGCTTGGAGAGGGGAGAGTGTGAGCGAGAGAGACAGACATGCATTTAAACAGAGAGAAGGAGGGACAGACAGAGACAGAGAGAGTAATTATGAATACATATATATATATATATATATATATATATATATATATATATATATATATATATATATATACATATGTATACATACATATACATATATATATATATATATATATATATATATATATATATATATATATATATATGCATATACATAATATATATACATACATACATAATATATGTATATGTATGTATACATATGTATATATATATACATATATCTACATACATATACATATATATTATGTATGTATGTATATATATTATGTATATGCATATATATATATATATATATATATATATATATATATATATATATATATATACTTATGTGTGTGTACATATAAATATATATAATATGTATACATTATATATATCTATGTGTATATATACATATATATATATATATATATATATATATATATATATATATATATATATATATATATATGGTAATATATATATATAAATATATATAATATATATACATTATATAGATATATATGTATATAGATATATATACATATATATGTATATATATATACTATATAGTATGTATATATATACATACATATATATATGTATATACAAATAAATATATATAATGTATATATATATATATATATATATATATATATATATACTTATGTGTATGTACATATAAATATATATAATATATATACATTATATATATCTATATGTATATAGATATATAGATATATATATATATATGTATATATATACATACATATATATATGTATATACAAATAGATATATATAATGTATATATATTATATATATTTATATGTATACACACCCATAAGTATATATATATATATATATATATATATATATATATATATATATATATGTGTGTGTGTGTGTGTGTGTGTGTGTGTGTGTGTGTGTGTGTGTGTCTACGCTAAAGTCTGCGCTAAAGTGCACAACTTTTTTAGATTGTTTGTCTAGTCGGGAAATTCATAACTTTTCAAATCAAAAGCAAGACCAGTGTTTCTTCAAATTTCAAAAATTCCAAGAAATTCACTGTAATTATTTAACTAGCAATGTAAACAATTGAAGAATATGTTGCTGCATCAAGACCGTTATATGATCCATTTTCCATATCAACAGTTGCAGCAGTGTTGAGTCTTGCAACGGCCGTCGAGGAAAATATGAAGCTGGAGCTGTTGCCACTGCCGTAGCTGGCGTTGCGTTTAGTGACAACGAAGGAACAAAATGCTGCGGGGTGATTTTTGTAGCCGCGTTTTTCCTCATCATTCGGCAAGTGGGCAGGGCTCCTTGATTTTTTGCACTTTTCCCTGCCTTTTGGGACACGGGTGCTCAGTGAATAATTTGCATAATGCTCCCTTTCTTTCTTTATATATTGTATTTTTTTTTTTTTCCATTTCTCTTCCTCTCCCGTTTTTTTTTTTTTTTTTTCCTTCCCCTTTCCTTTTCTCTTTCTCTCTTTCACACACACACACACACATACACAGACACACACACACACACACACATACACACATACACACACAATATCCTTCCACATTACCACGCTGCACACACTTACCCAGGCACCACCATAAGTGCTTTTAAAAAGAATGAAAAGCCGAGGAGCTGTTGAAGAAGGTTTATTGTGACAGAGTTGGTAATTGATATACACTCACACTAAAAGGTGGTGATAATTACACAGATGTAGCAGTAATGGTAATCATAATGGTAATATGATAATGAGAATAACCATCAAGTTGAGATGATAAACTAACAGGAGAAAATTCTAGGAACACAAACAGCAACTTTCACCAAGCCCAACGCTTGTCTAAACACTTATGTTCATCAAGTGCTGAATGCGTCTGATAGTGGCTAGACATAAGGCAATAGCCACATTTACACACAACAGTAACCATACTGTACTCTATTAATATTATCAATTCAAGTACCTGTACTTGATGCATGAAGACAGCTGTTGTTGGAATTTCCAACAGCAGCTGACTCCTTAAGTTTGTTGTTTTTACACCCATTTAAAATGTGCACAAATATATATAGCTAGGGAGGCTGCCATTCATTGTTCATTAATTGTTTACCTGGATATCATATTACTGTCACATGTCAATTTCCGTCAAGGCGCTGTATCCTTCATGTATTTCCATTGGTTGGCCAGTTGAAAGCATGTCAGTCATCAAACAAGACACGAACCCCTTGCACAGGCGTACTCACCTGTGGGACTATTATATGATAAAAATTCTAGTCACCATTCACTGTATATCTCTCAATGCTCATGATTATAATTATGCATGAGGTTACTAAAAAGCTTGTAATCCGCCCATGCTGGGAAAACCTAATTGCAAGTTGCCCGATCATCAAAGAGGCTACGGAGTCAAGGAGAGATGTTATATGCCTCTTTACTGCATGCCTGAGCCAGGTAACTGGCGGGAGATAGAGAGAAAGAGGGGAGGAGAGCAATGGGTAGAGAGGGAGAGAGAGGGGCGGGAGAAGTAATGAAGGAAAGAGAGGGATAGGGAAGGAAGGAGGGAAAAAAGGGAGAGAAATAGGGGGGGAGAGGAGGGGTGGTAAGGAAATGCAGAGAAATAGAGGGGGAAGAGAGGGGTAACGAGGCTGAGATAGAAGTGGGGATCAGAGTAAAAAATAGAGAAAAGAGCAGTAGAGAGAAAGGGAGCAGGAATGTAATTGAGTGAAAGACGTAAGTGGGAGAGAAATGGTGAGACAGACAGACACAGACTGAAATTAACAGAGATAGAAGGGCAGAGAGTTCATAATTTTCATTAGAAAAGGACCATCGTCTTATACTGAACAAGGAGCCGAGAGCGAAAATATTAACATAGTTTACCATAAGATCAGAGAACGTTTTTTGTTTTAAAAAGATTCACTCTACAAAAAACGAGAAATACTCCCTTGGTAAACTATGCTTGGCATTTCTTAGTACCTGTCCCTCCCTCTCCTCCTTCTTTTCCTCCTTCTTCTCCAATTCCTACTTTAATTATTTTTTCCGTTATGCCCCCTCTCCCTCTCCCTCGTTAATGTCCTTTCCCTCATTTTTATTTATCTTCATTCTTTCCC
>BOPN01001525.1:174399-179399 GCA_017312705.2 Penaeus japonicus
CTGATCAATTGATAATGACTTTATGTTAGTAAATAGATAGTCTACTTAATGCGTGTTGGAGACAGAAGGTACATATAAAATGAAGATACAAAAAGATAAAATGAAGTTCATGTAATGATAAGAAGTCTTGCATGATATGAAGTCCAAAGGGCATCAATATAAAAAATATATATACTTATATCCAGAATAGCTAGACAACATTTTATAAAATATCACAGACGATGTTAAACAAACAATTTAATAACGCATGTATGATTCTTCAACAGCTGTATTAATTTTAAATAATGAAATAACATTACGTGTTTGTCTTATAATCTCTATAGCCGACTCTCTCTCACTCTCTCTCTCTCTCTCTCTCTCTCTCTCTCTCTCTCTCTCTCTTTTTTTCCCTCTCTCCATCTCTTCATCTCTTTCCATCTATTGTGTGACAAATGATTTGATAAATGGCCGTCCGTGTGGAGTAGTCAAGTGGTAGGAAGTGACAAAATACATTTGGAAATAACACAGCGCTAACTCTTAAGAACAGCGAACAAAAAGGTGAACGAAGGGAAACATTGGTAATTGATACAACAATGGGCAGCATGGGAAGCTGATAGCGACAGAACCAGGGGATCAGAACCCCCTACCCTTCCAAACGAAGACAAGACTCATTTTCACCCTTTTTTCTTCTTCCCTTTCTTCTTTTTCTTTTTTCTTTTTCTCCGGGAAGGAAATGTGGGCGTGTTGGAACGACTGTTTGCTCTCTTTTCCTACAGCAGAGTCGTTGCCGGTGCCCACGTGGGAAAGAGGAACTAATCTTCATTGTAGAATTAGGGAAAATTTAACGAGCATTTCCCGAGTTGCAATAGTTGCGGATGTCTTTGGAAATGATTGCTTGGACTCTGGTGAAAGGAATGCACGCACCAAGGCTGAGCTAAAAACTTTACGTTTGGAGGTCACGACTGTCAATTCTCTCTCTCTCTCTCTCTCTCTCTCTCTCTCTCTCTCTCTCTCTCGAGTTAATAAGAAGACTGAATGAATTATCGTGATCTTAACTTGGTTTTATGAATATCCATTTCAGAAGGATACCGATAAATTCTTTAAAAACAGATGAATAAAAGCATATGGCGGAAAGGACAAGATCATTTCCGATATGTTACAGAACACAATAAACCAAGCATTTCCCCCCAAAGAAAAAAGGGCTTGAGGCAGACGACCCATCACAATGCCTGTGTTATCAGCATTATCATGCGATCAATATCTCGCTGCAGATAAACCAGGTCAGTTCCAGTGGCTTGCTTATCGAACTTTCCGTCACGCAAGATAGCAACTTGGTAAAACCATGTTGCATAACATGATAATGCTGGAATAGAAAGAGAAAGTTATTCAGTTCCAACGCATGTGGAGGCATATCTCTTCGCACCGGCATATCTTGTACAAAAGTATAAAGCAGATTGATCGATAGTTGGAACAGTAGGAGTGAATGCTGAGGTCAGAGGAGATATGAAGTTTTGAAGGCTACTGACATTACATAATTCACGACTTGGCTAGTTTCCAAATAAGAGAAAATCTTGTTTTATCGTAATGTCAAAGCATTTATCTCAGGGAGATAGAGAGGTAAGAGGGAAAGGAAGATAAGAGATGAGAGGTAGAGAGAGAACGAAAATGGGAGACAGATAAAGATGGAGAGAAGAATATAGAGATAAAGACAAACGAAGACGACGAGAACTGATCGCAATTCCTACCCTTCGCCATGCAAGTGAACGCATACACCGTCATGCGCATATTCACATGATTACAACCGCGGGCGGCGCTCCTTTGCGATGAACAGCACAGCGCGGCTCTTGCTCTTAGAAATAAAAGAAGATAATGAAGCTAAAGAAGATTGAGACACAGGAAAACTGATCAAAAATTGTAGATTGGAGGAAAGGTCAAACTAAAAAACTAAGCGTCTATTAAAAAGAATTATATTATCTTAAGGGAAAAAAAAATCAGTGATAAGATTATGATAATGAAAATTGTAAAACCGGCGGAGATGAAAGGGAAAATGTATATTTCGTACCTTTCTGGTTATCCAGTTTTGATATATATATATATATATATATATATATATATGGGGCTCGGTAGCCGAGTGGTTAGAGCATCGGACTTAGAATTGACGAAGATCTGAGTTCGAGCGTTCGAATCCCGGCTGGTGAGTTGTTACCTTGGGCAAGGAACTTTATATATATATATATATATATATATATATATATATATATACATATATATACATATATATATATATATATATATATATATATATATATATATATATATATTATGTATATGTATATATATATGTGTGTGTGTGTGTGTGTGTGTGTGTATACAGAGAGAGAGCCAGGTCAGAATGTTAATTTTTTCTTTTTTTATCATCAGAATGGGTTAAATGTAAAAAAAATAATAATACATTTGCCTGGTAGACCCCCCCCCCCCCAGGTTAAAAAAAATAAATAAATAACAGTGAACTGGAAACTGGGACGGCGGTTCTCTTCTCTGAAGTTTAAAAAATAAAGAAACGCATCGAGGAATAGAACGAATTGCCGCGACCCTAATAACTAGACACATGCGTCGGATAATTTTCAAATGGTCGATCAATTTGCAACTTGAATGCCTCCTCACTCACCATGGCGTTGCAGGGTCAGACTACCTTCAGAGTTGGTTTGTAGAAACTAGTTAGGTATTATTCACTAGTCTTATGTAGAGGAAATTGAGGTGTTTTTTGTGATAGCGACCGATATCACATATGTGTCATATTGTTATTTGTTCCCATTTAAAAAAATATCACTTGAATATTCATTGTAATATCAGTTGATAAAGAAAAGAAAAGGTGAATAAAGAAATTTACATTATCTTTTCACATTATTATCACACTATTATTGTATAACACAGGTGGATGCCTTAATAAAATAATGTTTGAAAAGAGAGGACATAGAACCGTGGTTCTTAAAGTTTTTCAGCCCCGGTGTCCCAAAGTATAATTCTAAGTCAACCTGATACCCCCTCCCCAATATTAGCCTTCAACTCCCGACTTTTGTCTTTTGATTTCCTGTAAGAAAAAAATAAAAAATAAATAAAAAATAAAAAAATAAAAAAAAAGAGAGAGAGAAAACAGGAGAGCTATGAACAAACAGCTCAATTCTATGGATTCTTTTTATTTTCCTTTTCAGTAAACAAACGAATATACTTTAATTCTTACACAATATACTTTTTCACTGTCAGATTGTTTACCAGGATGCCTTTTTCGATACTTCTCAAGAACCGGTTTCGATACCCCTTGGGGTATTGAGGCGCTACCTTTAAAAACACTTGATATAGACGGAAAGAAAGTGATGGTAGATTGTAACTGTTGCTTATTATTACGGTTATTGTTATTGTTATCAATATTATTACTGTTGTTATCATTATCATCAATATCATTATCATCATCACCATTGTTGTTATCAGTAACAGTATCCTTCTCATTATCATTATTACAATCTTTACTAACCCTTTTCCATTAGTTGCTTGGTATTCATGGCCACTATGGCGTCCTACAAAGGCACACGCTTATAGCAGACTTACTATTTAACTCAGAATGCTGAATTTGGGCTCATTTTAAAGGGGAAGGATTGCAATTCACTTAAAAAGAAAAGAGACTTCATACAGAGAATCAGGTGGGAGAGGCTGCGTGCGAAAGTCCATTAATGAAATTCGAATTTGCGGTTTCCGAAGGTCGCTTTAAATGCGTTTCTGCGGATGACAGTAGCGGTTGAAGTATTACGTAAAGTCCGTGTTTTAGTGTAGTCATTAATAAGCGATAGCGTAGAAGTATCTGTTACTAGAAGCTAAGAGTATATCTTTTGTTAAAATAATAAAACAGCACTGGTGGTATACTAGCAGAGTAGGGCAAGAGTAACATAATTTTGATTGCATATATTGTTCTTACCATCATCATTATTGCTATTGCTGCTGTTGTCATTATCATTATCACCATTGTCAATATTATGATATCCATTCCTCATTAACGTCGTGAATGGATCATTATCATCGCCATAATGATCATGTTCATGATAATTAATATCATCATTATTTATTAACGATTACCAAAATTTGCACATTATTATAGTTATGGTCATTTTTTGTCATCCTTCCAATTACTTTTATTATCCGTGCTTCGTTAGTTTTCTATTCGACATTACTTTTTCTTCTTTTTCTCCTGTTATATAATCTTCCTCATTCTTTTGTCTTCCCCTCTTTCTCCTTTTGGTACGTTTCTCTTCCTGTCCCACTTTTCTCTGCTATATGAATCATTCTTTATTACTTTCTATTCTTGTATCTACTCGTTTATTAATATTATTTCATGTTTTTATCTTATTTCCCATTATTCATCATTCCATTTGTTGGTTTTTATTCGTCATTGGTCCCTATACTTGTTTCTTTATTTATTTTTTTAGTCATTTTTCTGTCTATTCCTCCATATTCCTTTCAAAGAATTTATTTATTCCAAACTAACCCTCCAAAAATACATGAATTCAAAGTTTTTTATTCATCTATTCTCAATTAACATCCAGAAATTAAATCTACAAGCAAACAAATCAAGCTTCGAACCCGAGAGTTTCGAAAACGCTTCAGATATTTGTAAAACCTCAAGAAGTTATTCGAGAGAGCGGCTGAGACGCGAGGGAATATAAGAAACCCATTGAAGAATGTTCTAGACTCTAGCAGGAGACAGATATCATAGGTTACAAGGTTAAAGAAGGATCAGAGAATCGGAGAATCGGAGAAAACAAATGAGAGTCGGGAGAGAGGATCGGATCTCTTGAAATTGGATTGGATGTGAGGTTACTTTGTTTTCGGGGTGAATTTCACTTTTCGAAGTTTGTATTATTTAGTCGTTTGTTTTTATTTTAAACTTTATATGTTTATTTGTTTGTTAGTTTATTTATCGTTGTGTTTGATGAAGCAATAGAGGCGAATTAAAGAAAGAGGACTTTAAG
>BOPN01001525.1:229399-234399 GCA_017312705.2 Penaeus japonicus
TTTTATTATAAAGTTTGCATGTGTGTGTGTGTGTGTGTGTGTGTGTGTGTGTGTGTGTGTGTGTGTGTGTGTGTGTGTGTGTGTGTGTGTGTGTGTGTGTGTGTGTGTGTGCACGTTTGCCGGCACGCGTGTATGCGTGGGTATGTATCGTACGAGAGGTCACAAGAGACTTAAGGTCAAAAGGTACACTGAAGTGGCGACGGTTGCTATCTTGTGCTTTGAAAGATAATTCATATCTTTGTTGCAATAACCCCCCCCCCCATCGACCTTGCAACCCTCTCCCTCTCCCAAATGAAATGACACACGCCTCAACCGCCTAATCCCAATTCTCTCACGTCACTCCGCCTCCCCCCCCCTGCTCGCAATCTGCGTTTTCTTATCCCCTTATCCTTTGCCACCCCCACCCCCCTTCCCCCATCCTTTGCCCCCCCCCATCTCCCATCCTTCGCCGCCCCCTCCTCATCCGGTGCCCCCCTCCCCCCCTTCGCATCAACGGTAGATTATGGGACTTGCATTTGCGAGGCCTCTGCCCCTGAGCCGCTACTAATGTGTCTCCCGATACTCCCTCTGCCCCGATCGTGTCGTTAGTCATTTTCGATTTTCCTTTCTCTCTCTCTCTCTCTCTTTCTTTCTTTTTTCTTTTCCCATTATCCGTCTTTTTTATTTTTTTTCGTTGGTAGTTCGTTTTTATTTCACCTTTTTCTTCTTTCTTATTTGTTTCTTACTGTTCGTCATCTTTTAGTTGTTTTCGTTGTCCGTCAGTTTCTATTCCCCTCATCTCTTTCTCGTTCATTCGTTTCTCATTGTTCGCCTTGTTTCGGTTGCTGTCGCGTTATTCTTTATTCCGATACCGTTGTCGTCGTCAATACTGTTGTTATTATCATTATCATTGGCATTATTGTTGTTATTGTTATTGTTGTTTTTGTTATTTTTGTTGTCATTATTATTTGTTATGATTGCTGTAATTAGTATGTTCATTATTCTTATTATTATCAATGTTAATGTTATTGCTGTTATTATAATAATAATTATAATTGTTACTGTTATTGTCTTTTTTATTTATCATCATCAATGTCATTATTGTTATTATCATTTTTTATTACCTTTGCCATTACCATAACCTCAACCAAAGAGAAAGGTGATGTTTCATGCCACGCTATTGGTTATTCAGTTGGTTGGATTCCTCGAGTTACTGACGGCCTAGGATTTAGGAGTGGGTTGGCCATGGCTTCGGGACGGACCGGTTACGTTGAAGGTGGTGGGGAAGCTATCCATTTAAATCCCGAATGCAAATAAAGAAAAGGGAAGGGGGTTATGGTGTTCTGATTTCAAATAGTCTCTTTCAGATTCATTTTACGTGTGAAAAGTGAACAGATGAACTTATGTACATATTCTCGGGTGGCATATATATATATATATATATATATATATATATATATATATATATATATATATATATATATATATATATATGTATGTATATATATATATATGTATATGTATATATGTATATATATATGTATATGTATATATGTATATATATATATGTATATGTATATATGTATATATATATGTATATATGTATATATATTTATGTTTGTATGTGTATATATGTGTGTATATGTATATGCGTATATATGTATATATATGTATATGTATACACACACTCATACACACACATGCATACACACACACACACACACACACACACACACACACACACACACACATATATATATATATATATATATATATATAT
This sequence comes from Penaeus japonicus, assembly GCA_017312705.2. Classification (NCBI taxonomy): domain Eukaryota; kingdom Metazoa; phylum Arthropoda; class Malacostraca; order Decapoda; family Penaeidae; genus Penaeus; species Penaeus japonicus. Next base: position 231,159 of record BOPN01001525.1, read on the forward strand.
ATATATATATATATATATATATATATATGTGTGTGTGTGTGTGTGTGTGTGTGTTTATGTGTATGTGTGGATATGTGTGTATGTGTATATGTTTATATGAATGTATATGATATATCCCCTCCGCCACGAGCGTTTTTCACGTTTTTTTCGTAAAAAAACGAGCTAGTTATTCCTTCAGTTCTGCGACTAATGCATCGTACCAAACGCTACTTAGTATCACTCTGCTGATATATCATATATAGACTCATATGCCATGCAGTAAGTCTAGAAGATGATAGAAAACATAATATCTTAGTATGCCCAGCTTAGGCCGAACATCTTACGATGTGGCCCGTGTCGGAAGGGATATAAATTATATATACATACATACATGCATACATTTATATGCATTTACATACACAAATATCTATTATATATATATATATAGATAGATAGATATAGATAGATAGGTAGATATGTATGTGTGTATGTATGTATATGTACACCATACATATATACATAATTACATACTCTTACATACTTACATAAATTATCTTCTCTTCATATTTTTTTGTAAACATTTTAAAACTATTTTGGTTAGAAATGCTTAGAATGCTGTCTAGTTGATATTATTAATGTTGTTAATGTTGCTAATTCAGAACATCTTCATCATCCTAACCATAGATATTATTTATGTTAGTGTAATGACGTGCATTTTGTTACGTTATTCATATCCACTGATAGACTTGTCTTGTTTTCCTGTCACGCTTGTTAGTCTGCTTGCGTTTCTCAGTGGGCGCGTGCGAATGACAGGCTTTCTCCATGCCTTCTTGACCGCCTGCTTGCCGACCTTCGGAGCCGGCTACTTGCTAGTCTCCTTGCTTGCTCCTTCTGCCTGTTTGCGTATACTTGCCATAATGCTTGCGAGATTGTGTACTTCCATGCTTTCATGACCGTGCTCACTTGCCTGCTTGCTTGAACGCCGGCCTTCGTTTATCAGGTTCCTTGTGCTTGCGACGAATGTGTTATGTTTTTTGTTCCCTTATTTAAATATTTTTATCATTCACTGACTCTCCTCTTCCTCCACTTCCTTTTCTCTTCCTCTTTCTCCCCCAGCTGTTTTTTTAAATCTTCCTCCTGTACTTATTTTCTTGCTTCTGTTGCTTCCCTATTTTATTCTAATTATTTTCTCGTCCTCGACCCCTCCCCGCGCAACAAGTAAGATATACAATAGCTAAAGAAAAAGTAAACGGATAGTATTTGTCAATTAAACACACAGTTACAAAACCACACAACACACAAACAAAGCCACAGCCTTAGGCATAGACACAGGCACAGCCTTATTAAAGACAGACATCCTTAAAGATAGATATACATTATATACACCTACTTTAACGCAGACACTGACACAGACAAAGACCCAAATGCAGAAACAAGCACGGACGAAGCACGGGCACAGCTGCAGACATAGCTATAACTGAAGCCACAGCCACAACCCTAAATACAGACACAGATACAGACACACACACAGACACCGAGATGAGCTTGCAAGGAGACGCGGCCGCTGCTCAGGTAATATGTAATCAATAAGGGACTGCATTGTGTCTAGCCTTTATATGTGTCACCCCCCTCCTGCTTCCTCTCCCCCCCCCCCTCTCCCTTTTTGTTGAACTAGGATACACTCTCTCTCTCTCTCTCTCCTCCCCCTCCCTCCCTCTCTCCCCTCTGTCCCTCCCCTCTCACTCTAAACATTAACTTTAACCTTAACCGTAACTTTAATATTTCCATTTCCCATTCCTATCCCCATCCCCTTCCCTCCCTCCTCTCCAATCCTATCCTCTCCCACCTCTCCTCTCCTCTCCTCTCCCCCCTCCCCCTCCCTCCTCTCCCTCCTCTCCTCTCCCCCTCCCTCCTCTCCTCTCCCCTTCTCCACTCTTCTCTCCCTTCTCCTTTCCTCTCCCCCTCCCTCCTCTCCTCTCCTCGCCCTCTCTCTCTCTCTCTCTCTCTCTCTCTCTCTCTCTCTCTCTCTCTCTCTCTCTCTCTCTCTCTCTCTCTCTCTCTCTCTCTCTCTGTCTCTCTCTCCTTCTCCCTCTCTCTCTCTATAAGGCAAGGGAAATGTTTTAGACACTTATTCAGGGTAAGTAGAGAACGTGGAGGTTTTGGTGGATTGTCAAGGGCACGAAATGAAAGGCAAGGAGGTCCCGTGTTGTTTCTCCTTGCTTTTTCTTCTTATACTTTTATTTTCTTTCTCTTTCTTTCTCTTATTTGTGTCCTGGTCCTCTCCCCTCCTCCTTCTCCTCTTCCTCATCTTCATTCTGCTTCTCCCCTTCCTCTTGTTCTTCTTGTTGTTCTTTTTCTTTCTCCTTACTCCTCCTCCCCCTCCTCTCCTTCCTATTCGACCTTTTTTCTCTCTTTTCCCTCCTCATCCTCCTTTTTCTTCTCTCTCCTCTTCTACCCTCTTTTCCCTCTTACTCTTATTCCACTCTTTCTTCTCCTCCTCTTCTCCCTCACCCCGTTACTCTTCTTCCTCCCGCTTCATCATCATCGTCGTCGTCGTCTAGAAGAAAGTACGTCAGTTGAAATGGCCTAGCACACCCGAAGGAACTTTCTTTCTGCAATGAAAAGTTATGGCTGGCTGTTCTATGCTTTATGGGCGCCTTTGCACTTACTTTTCCTGTTTTCTTTTTTTTCCCTTTTTTTATGCCCTTTTTTCTTATTTTTGTGTCACGTTTATGGTCTTTTTGCATGTCTGTCCTTCTTATTTATCGTCTTCTTTTTCGTTTGCCATCAGTCTCTCTCTCTCTCTCTCTCTTTCTCTCTTTCTCTTTCTCCTCTCCTTCCTATTTATTGTCTTTTTTTCGTTTGCCTTTGCCATCACTCTCTTTCTCTATTTCTCTTTCTATTTGTTTTCGCCTGAAGGAGACCGGATGAATAGGTCGCCGAGGACAAACAAACAAGAAGTGACGAGTATCCTTTCTCGGTTCGTCCTTTCTGTCGATTTCTCATAGCTTTTTCTCCCTGTCGTTATCTATGTAACTCTGCCTGTCTGTCTGTCTCTGGCAACACTTACATGCACACGCAAAACCACTGACTCGCAAGGATGCAGATGTGCTTATGCAATCGCCAGTATCCTCTGTCCTTACTCTTCTCTCGCCCCCGTTTCCCCCTCCTTATCTCTCCCTTTGCCTATTTCCATCTCTCTTCCTCGCCATCCCCCATATCTTCCTCCGTCTCATCCTCCTCTTCCTCCTCCTTCTCCTTT
>BOPN01001525.1:249399-259399 GCA_017312705.2 Penaeus japonicus
GAGAGGGAGAGAAGGATGGTGGGGAGGGTGAGAGGGATAGTGGCAGGGGAGGAAGAAGAGAGGGATGTAAGGGTGGTGGGGAAGGAGAGGAGAGAGGGAGAGAGAAGAAGGGGAGTGGGGATGGAAAAGGGATTGGAAGGAGGGGGAGAAGGATGGAGGGAGGGAGAGAGGGATATAGGGGAGAGATAGAAAGAGAGATAAATGGGGAAAAAATTGAGTGAGTGAGTATGAGGGATCTGTGTGTGGAGTCAGGGATAGCCTCCCCCCTTCCCTCCAGCCTTTCCTTGTCTTCTTTATCTGCACCATTCATCAGGCGCTTCTTTCCGCTTATCGTTCCCTTTCTTACTTTCTTTCTATTCCAAGATCTCCCCCTACTTTATCATCGTTCATAGATTTTCTTTTGTGGCTTTATCTCTTCTCTTTCTTCCGTTACTTTCTCTTTCTCTTCTTTTCGTCTCATTTTCTTTATAGTCTTTTTTATACTTTTTCTCTATATTCTTTAACTCATTTTTCGTCCACTTTATTCCTCATTGTCACTCCTTCTTTATCATGTTTTTTTTTTAACTCTTGTATTCTTTGCCTTATCTCTCTTCTGTTCTTTTTTTCTCTTTCTCTCTGCCTCTTGTTTATCATTCTTCATATTTTCTTCTTTTTTTATCGATATTTTTCTTTTTAATATTTTTACCTCTTCTTTATGCGGTCTGTATTCTTGTATCCTCTCCTCCCCCTTTCTTATCAGTCTTCATAAACTTTCTCTATATTCTTTTAACTCTTTTTCTCCTCCGATATGTATATCCCTTTATCGTTCTTCAAACTTTTTAGTTATATTTTTCAACTTTTTTTTCTCCCTCTCTTCCACCTTTTTTCCCTCGCATACGACTTGCCACGCACACACACACGCACGCACACACACCATTCTTACTAACTGGCTGGAATCCATCTCGGTAATGGATCAGGGATTAATTGGAATTCTGGATAGCGATAAAAGGCACGCTAGTTGTTGTCTAAAAGTATTATTATTATTATTTTTTTTTTATCTTTTAGCTAACACGGAGATGTAAACTAACAGGAGGAATTGACTCGCGGAGTTTCTTGATGGTTGGATATCTAACTGGCTGACTGGTTGAATGCTTGGCTGGGCTGGTTGGTTGACTGTCTGTCTTATGTTCTAACCTTCCGACTCTCTGACTGGTTATGTGGCTAGTTGTCTATCAGGCTGACCGTCTGGTTAACTAGTTTTTTTTCCAAGCTGGCAATCTGACTAACTAGCTGACTGACTACCAGCTGGAGCTCCGACTGACTGACCGACTGGTTGGCACTGACTGACTTGGCTGAAGAGGGAGGGGACGGAGCAGCGAGGTGTAGGAAGGGAATGGCGAGAGGCAAGCACCAAGAAGGAGAGAGCGAGAAGGACAGTAACGCCAATACGTGTAACAACATTAGTTCCGTTGATGTGGCGGCTGATGGACATGGCCCCGCTCTGTGCGCTCCCGCTGGCTCGCGATTTTCATGTCGAGGACCACATACGCGCACTCGCACACGCACTCAGTCGCTAATGCATACGTAGGCGGACACACACCTGGAAGTATTTTGTGTTGAGAAATTTAGAGTTGTCGAAACATCCTGCATTGCGTTTTTCTCCTATATTAGCATGTGCGTGTGCATTGTATAAAATGTGGGTTGCACGGGCAAAGATCCTAACGCACACTCACGCACGCACGCACACACACACACACACACACACACACACACACACACACACACACACACACACACACACACACACACACGCACAGACACACACATAGACACACACACGCTATAAAATCTACCTCTTATTTATCTATCAATCAGTCTGTCTATCAACCTACCTATCTATCCATCTGTATATATCTATCTATATCTGTCTATCTATATATCTATCTATATATATATATATATATATAGATAGATAGATAGATAGATAGATAGATACCCACTTATCATTGTATTTGTCTATTTATACACAATTTTATGTGTGTGTGTGCTCGTTTTGACAATCGTGTACCCACACTTAAAGACATACACATGTACAGACACACCACACAGACATGCAAATAGACCAAACGCTCCACGTGTAGGGCATGTATTAATGTACATACTACACGCACACTGCAACATAATTATGGTCCATCGTCTAACAACCCCCCCCCCCTCTGTACCCCTTTCTCAAGGCCAGCTTGTTAAGGTGTGGGGGGGGGGTAAATTGAAGGGGAAGGGCAAGCGAAAATAGTAAATCTATTTTCTCTTTGGCTGTGTCTTTCTCCCTTCCTTCCCTCTCACAAACAGTAATTACAAAACAAATACGGATTACCATGAGCGCACACACGCGCATGCACACTCTCTCTCTCTCACACACACACACACATGCATACATACATACATACATACATACATACATACATACATACATTACATACATACATAGACATTCACATACACATATATGCACATCATATACATACATAGACACACATACAGATACACACATATACTTACATATACATATACTTATACATATACTTATGCATACATATACATATGCATACATATACATACACATACATATACATATTCATATACATATACATATACATATACATATACATATACATACACATATGCAAATACATAAACATATACATACACATATACATACACATACACATACATATACATATACATATACATACATACATTCATACATACATACATATACATACATACTCATACATACATACATATATATACATACATACACATACGTACATACACACATACATACATACATACATACATACATACATACATACATACATACACATACATACATGCGTACATACGGACAGACAGACAGACAGACACGCGGACACATACACATACACACAAATAAAACAGAAGAGAGAAAGCACGACGGGGTCAGACTAGAATGGGAAAGAAACAGAAAAACAAGAAATTGAAGAGGGAAGAAACTAGAGAGAGAGAGAGAGAGAGAGAGAGAGAGAGAGAGAGAGAGAGAGAGAGAGAGAGAGAGAGAGAGAGAGAGAGAGAGAGAGAGAAGAGGGAGAGAAAAGAGGGAGGGAGAGGTAAAAAGGGAGAGAGAGCGATTGCGATTGTGAGTGCAAGTGAGAGTGACAGACAGACAGACACACAGACAGACAGAAGACAGCAGACAGACAGGCTGATTACAAACAAACTGATAGACAGATCGATCGAGTGAGTGTTACGAGTGCGTGAGTCATGGAATCACCAGCCCGAATAAAAACTCGTCCATCCCGCCGTAACATACGCTCCGTGTCCCTTATCTCTCTCGTTTCCGTCTTTGGCAATAAGCCGATTGAAAGGACGCGCCGACAGGGACGCTTCAAAGGAAGGGTAGTGGGGGAGGGGGTAAGAATGGGGGTTGGCGAGGCAAGGGTATATGTGGTGGGGTAAGTGGGGGTGGGTGGGGTCGGTTGAGGTAGACAAAGAGAGGGGTGTATTACGGTAGTCATGAGAGTAGATGGGGGGGGGGGGGCATGAGGGGAGATGAAGTAGGAGATTACGTTGATGGGTGGTGAGTTGGGCTTGATGGTTTGACTGATTGATTTGTGCCTTTCTGCAGCGTAAGTCCATTCGTATATACTATACATTAACAAACACACACGCGCGCACACACACACACACACACACACACACACACACACACACACACACACACACACACACACACACACACACACACACACACACACACACACACACACACACACGCACACACGCGCGCGCGCGCGCGCGTTTATGTATGTATAAGTAGATTAGTGTGTGAATGCACATAGCTCCGTTGATATGTGCTAATTGACTTATATTGCCTATCGCATCTTTGGGCGGACGATATACTTTAATTAGGAAGAGTTAGGCCGTGTAAAGTCTTAGAGGCTTGATAGAAGTTAAAGTTACCTGGCTGGAGCAGGGAACCTAGCATTCGCTGCAGCTACTTTATTCTTGTCAATTGAAGATTCGCGTTGCCCATGAGAAAGCGATTGCGAAGCAGTGAAGGCTGAACTTCATTTCATTATCTCTAGCATGTCCCGACTTGGGTTGAAGGCTGACTAGGCGAGGTCAGTGTTGGGTCTCCACTAATGGGCGTCTGCCTTACATTCCTGTTTGGCCTGGTTGATTTCTGGGTAAAGGGTTGACAGCACAGAATGCTGAGAACGCTTGTTGGTCTGGCTTGTCCTGGCTCCTTGTACACAAACAAGCGTGTCTCACGAGTTAAAAAACAAAAATATATACATTCTATGCTAATGTATTCTATAGTGGTCAGTCGTCTCCTCATGCCAACGTCCTCGTGCATACTGTGCTGTTGGTCGTCCTCCAGGCCAACTTCCATTCGCGCTGTACTTCCATGCCATCATCTTACGTCCTGGTCCTCTGCTGGTGTGTCATGCGACGCCCTTCCAACGTTAACCTGGGGGTTCCGGGTATCTTTCCTGACAAGCTCCTAGCCCTCATTTGGGGTTCTACAGACGTTCTGGGGCGCTCAGGGTACCTCTGCTGATAAGCCTGTGGGCTCACATCACACACACACACGGGTTGAATATAAGAGGGAATGACTGCTAAGAGGCGGGGGGGGGGGGGGTTAAGTGCATTACACTAAAGCCGTTTTAAGATTTTGTAGGAAGCCACGCCCCTCTTCCACAGCTAAAAAAAATATTGATTTATGTATTATGTTCGTGTCGCTATCCATTTATTCATACTTTTTGTGGTCACAGTTTGTAATCATGCTCTTCTGCAAGATATTGTTAGAAATTGAGAAACCTGAAATTTTCAATTATTTAAATATTTAACTCTGCAGAAATGACGTTAAAAATGTTCAGTTGGAATCACGTTCTGGTTTAAGACAAGGACAACATGTTTTTCCATTATGCTTTTGCTTTGTAGCAAATATAAGCCAAACAGAAACAAATGAAACTAAACATAGAATACAATACACAGTAAACTACAGTCTTCGTAACTTAGATATCATCTCAATAGATCACCAGCCATCAGTTGTTCTATATTTACATGTTCGGCAGCAGAAAAGTCTAGAAGTGTTTTGTAGAACACTGTCATTAGGAACTGGTGCCTCTGTGAGTGTGGCTGATCCTTTGAGTAATTTACATCCCCTCTGTATACTGTTTATTAATAGAATTTTATCACAAAGGGGTTTATTGAGCTTCTTCTAACCACATGTACTCTATTTGATGTCACGTGTTACTATTAAGTTTATATGTGCTACAGAGAAGAAAAAATAAGAATAGCTGCATTCGGAAGCGATGTCAATGACTTTGACCGGAAACTAATCCTTGTTTAGTATTTTATAACAGCTTCTCTAAAGCGTTTTTTCCTGTAAATCATTTTAACTTTTACGGTCGTAATCTCTCTCTCTTTCTCTTTCTCTCTCTCTCTCTCTCTCTCTCTCTCTCTCTCTCTCTCTCTCTCTCTCTCTCTCTCTCTCTCTCTCTCTCTCTCTCTCTCTCTCTCTCTCTCTCTCTCTCTCTCTCTCTCTCTCTCTCTCTCTCTCTCTCCCTCCCTCCCTCCCTCCCTCCCTCCCTCCCTCTTTCTCTCTCTCTCTCTCTCTCTCTCTCTCTCTCTCTCTCTCTCTCTCTCTCTCTCTCTCTCTCTCTCTCTGTATATATATATATGTACACACACACACACACACACACACACACACACACACACACACACACACACACACACACACACACACACACACACACACACACACACACACACACACACACTCGGGTTGATGAAGATGATATTGATGAGGATGATAATAACGAAATGATGATGATGATGATGATAATGAAGACGATGATGATGGTTATGATGAGGGTTGAGGATAATTATTGAGGGATGAGGCAGAGAGGGAGAAGGAAGGGGAGGGTTGTGGGGAATGGGGGAGGGGGTAATGCGGAGAGGCCGGAGGGAACGCTGGGATTAAATTCGTAATGAGAGGAAGGTCTGTGTTCAAGCGCTTGAGTTGGTTTGCTTGCTTTGTCCTCTTCTCTCTTTCAATCTCTCTCTTTATTTTTATTTCATTCTTTCTCTTTCTCTCTGTCTCTCTGTCTCTCCTTCTCTCTCTCTCCCTCCCTCCCTCCCTCCCTCCCTCCCTCCCTCCCTCTCCCCCACTCCCTCCCTCCCTCCCTCTCCCCCACTCCCCCACTCTCCTCTCTCTCTCTCTCTCTCTCTCTCTCTCTCTCTCTCTCTCTCTCTCTCTCTCTCTCTCTCTCTCTCTCTCTCTCTCTCTCTCTCTCCCTCTCCCTCCCTCCCTCTCCCTCTCTCTCTCTCTCTCTCTCTCTCTCTCTCTCTCTCTCTCTCTCTCTCTCTCTCTCTCTCTCTCTCTCTCTCTCTCTCCCTCTCCCTCTCCCTCTCTCTCTCTCTCTCTCTCTCTCTCTCTCTCTCTCTCTCTCTCTCTCTCCCTCCCCTCCCTCTCCCTCTCCCTCTCCCTCTCTCGCTTTGTGTTTGTGTGTGAGAGAGAGAGAGAGAGAGAGAGAGAGAGAGAGAGAGAGAGAGAGAGAGAGAGAGATTTTGTGGATCCACGTGCGTTTTTGTGTGCATACATGAGTGAGTACACGAGTATACTTATATGACAGTAAAGTTTAGAAAGAATCCAAAATGAATAAAGCATATATTCTTCCCTGTTCCTTGTCTCTCCTCAGCCATCTGTTAATCCTTTTCCTTCCTCCCCTTTCTCTTTTCCCCCTCTCTTGCTCCTCCTCGATCGTTCCCCTCCATCGTTCCCCTCCGCCCTCTCCCTCGGCGGCCCTCGAGAACAGAAGGGTGAAGATGTGCAAGGGGCAAGAGGAAGAGGAGGAAGAGGAATCGCTTGTCTCACCTCGCGTGCAAGTGCAGTCGGATGGCCCTGTGTTTGGGGTCATTGTCCCTGCTTTCTCCGCCAGTGCAGTTGCACTTGCACTACGTGGGGCTCTCTGCCTCTGCCTTTTTCTCCCTCTCGCATACTCTCTCGTTCTGGCTGTCTGTCTGTCAATCTATCCTTTTCTCTCTCCCTCTCCTTTTTCATCCCTTTCTCCTTCTTCCGCCCTCTCTTCCTTACTCGCTTCCCCTTCCCCCGTCCTCACCCACGTCTCTTTTAAAACTAGTGATGCGAGGCCTTTAGGGGGAGCGTCGCCCCCTACTATTCCCCTCGTAAGAACCTGCTCCCCCCCTCCCCCCCCTCCCCGCCTTCTCTCTCGCCTTTCATTTGCTCTCCTTTGTTTGTTTTTCTTTGGTTTTGATATTGCTTTCTTTCTTTCTTCTTTATCTTCTTCCCTTCTTTCTTCTTTTTTCTTCTTGTTTTTCTTCTTCTTGTTCATCTTTTTCCTCTTCCCATAACCCTTCCATGAGACGGAGACTAGTGCATAGTTTGACTAATTACGTTTGCGTTTCTTTGTTTTTTCTTTCTTTTTTGTTTGTCTTCTATGTTCTCCATTTTCCTCTTTCTCCCTCTCAGGATCCCTCTCATTCTACCTCTCTCTACTCTTATCTCCCTCTCCTTTTCTCCCCACTGTTTCTCTGCTTTCCTCCTCTTCTCATCTGTTTCTCCTCCTCCTCCTCCTCATCCTCCTCCTCATTCTCCTGGTCCTCCCCCTCCTCCCATGGCCCCACCTTTCTCTCGGAGGCGTGGCGCTCCCTCCCTCCCACGGCAAGGCGAGGGCGTGAGAAGGCGCGAAGGAGAGTGGGAAGGTGAGGGAGGTGACGGCGGGGTCGATAAAGGCGTGGAGAGGTGCCAACTGCACTACCCACGAGGTCTCCCACGGTGCCATGCAGCCTCCTAAAAGTGCCATACAGTCTAGAGTTGCCATACGGCTTCAGAAGATGGTATGCGCTGTCCATGTTGCACTAGTGCTTTATACCTGGCACTGAAGCCATGTTTGTGGGAGACCCACTCTCTCTCTCTCTCTCTCTCTCTCTCTCTCTCTCTCTCTCTCTCTCTCTCTCTCTCTCTCTCTCTCTCTCTCTCTCTTTCATTCATTGTTAGAAAGAGCCAGTAAGACGCTATCGTTAGTAGTTTGATTTACGTTAATTTGCCGTTTGTGCCATACAGTCTGCCAAACTACTCCGTGCACTCTCCTTGCAAGCGCAGGAACAGAAGTGTCTCGTTTACTTCCTACTATTCATTCTCTTCCTTCGTTGGATGTTTAATTTTCTCGGTAGGATCAGATTGATGTTATGGATTTATAATATTCAAGATAAAATTTTACATTATTAAGGACTAACATAGACAATATGTAGATTATCTGTGATATCATGATGTATCATTCATAATTCAAAAGCAGCTTGTAACTCTCCCTTTTTCGTCGTGTGAATTGCTAGGAGTCAAATACGAACTGTTGTGGTTGGTTACATTAAATCTTTCCACCACCACCTACGATGGGATCCGGAAGAAGCCCCTGTCCTCTTCGCAACGATATTGCAAACTGGAATATTACTCTATTTTTGCCACTCCGAAGAGGAAACCCGTATCTGTAAAGACTGAGTGTGGATGAGTACAAGTTGCAGTGACGTCACCCAGATATCTGGTAATCATGGGGGTGGGAACGTTGAGGGGGTGGGGGGGGGGGGCATGATGATGTAGCTACGGTCGCGTTATTAATATTTAAATGAATTAAGTTTAAGAAATTCATACTAACAGGTAGAGAAAGTTCCCAGCGTGTTGGACATTGAATAATAACTATTTTATATTGATTCGCATGTTTTGACTATCAAATGATAAACGAAATGCGTATTATGACTCATTAAACATTTTATGATGTATTGCCAAATTAATTAATTCACACATATGATGAGTAGCGTTATTACCTAGGCTTATGACAGAGTAATGTTAAAAACTAATGACTAAAAAAGCCCTACAAACTATTTGGCGCACTTATGAAAAAACACTTTGGTTTTGTCAATGAGAGAGTATAAATATCATATTGAATATCGATAGATGATTATGATCTTAATGAATGAAGATAGTAAAAATCTTAAATCCGTAACTTACCTGAGTTGGGTACATCGCCCTTCACCGACTCTTTTGAAAATGACTGAAAATATCGGGCAATCTACGCAGATCATGGAAATAGTTTAGGTTAACTTAGTTTACCGTAGCTCAGCGTCGGTTAAGTTAGCCTAACGTAATCCTTGTCATTTTGTAGATTGTGTCCGATTTCAGGACGAGCTTGTAGAATAAGTGAATTGGGGAATATGTATTTTGATCTAAATTTTCAGTCGCTTTACAGTTTGGCTAGTGTTAGATATTACTAGTAATTTTGTACCATGTTTGATATCGTAAAATAAATGATGCTAAGACATATACGGAGTCGGTGTCAGAGCCAGTCACTAAATGACGTATTTCACCGGCAGGTCACTCACCCCTGCGTAGCATGTTCGTAATTTGCTTACATCGTGGTATATTCACTACAATCTCTGAATTTGATCCAACTCCGAGAGAGAGCCAGGTGAAAAGTTAATCGACCTTTCGTGGAGAATCGTATTTTTCTCTTAAACGTTTTCTGTTCGCGAACCGAGAACTGGGAGGAGCGATTTCGTGTAGCTCATGACGTCGGCGGAATGAAATTATTTTATTTATTTATTTTGGAACAGATGTTTTGAATAGATATTTTCTGCTATGGTTGATAGCCGCAAAAGAATGATGTCCATGTTTTTAAAAGTATCCCTGAAAAGAAATAACTGAACTGAATCAGTCAAGTGGTAAAGAGACTACACTTGATTATGATATAGTTGATAATGATGCAAGCTGCTGCTTCGGTGGAGCTGGAATAGGAGAAGGAGGGATGGAAGAAGGAAGAGAAAGAGGAGGAGCTAAGCGTTTCACCTTGCATACTAAGGCTTCCTGTAACTCCTCCTTCCCCACCCCTACTCTAGGAGTAGAGTGTGGGGGGGCCCACTCCTGGCACGCTTGCAACATGCTGTGTTGTCCTGTGATCCA
>BOPN01001525.1:266899-269399 GCA_017312705.2 Penaeus japonicus
GACGAGGGGAAGGGAGCGACATGATGAAACAAGAGATGGAAAAATAATTGATAAAGAAATATGAAGGGAGTTGGAAGTTAGGGGATAATTGAGGAAGGGGAGAGGGAAAGAAAGAAGAAAAGGAGAGAAAGAGAGGAGAAGGAGAGAAAAAGAGGAGAGGGGGAAAAGGAGAGAAAGAGGAAAAGGAGAAAAGGAGGGAAAGAGGAGAAGAGAAAGCAGAAATGGAAAAGGAAGGAAGGAAAGAAGGAAGGGAGAAAGCGAGTGGATTAGGAAAGGAGGGAGGAGGGTTGGGGGTAGAGAGAGAGAGAGAGAGAGACGGAGAGAGAGAGAGAAGGGGAAGGAGAAGGAGAAGGAGAAGGGGAAGGAGAAAGAGAAAGAAAGAGGGTGGAGGCAATGGTCAGGGGTCGCAAAAGGGAAATGCCAAGTCACCCTGACTCGGGCTATTGATAGTCACGTGTTCTTTGCTTTGGTATGATACCTTTGTGTTTTGGTTATGTGGAATGTCGTCACTGAGTACTTGTAATGGCAAGCGAAGGAGGAGGTATAGCGTTAGAGAGACAGAGACAAAGACAGCAACAGATGGATATGTAAAGAAGGAAACAGACAGAGGAAGGTTAAGGGAAAGAGACTGATTAAATGGGAATGGAGAACGAGAAGGAGAAGGAGAAGGAGAGTGAGAACGAGAACGAGGAGGAGAGGGAGAAGGAGAAACAAGAAGTAGAAGAACAAGAACAAGGAGAACAAGAAAAAGAACAAGAACAAGAAGAAGAAGAAGAAGAAGAAGAAGAAGAAGAAGGCGAAGAAGAAAGAAAAAAGAGGGAGAAAACGAGAGAAGGATCGGCGAGGAAAGGCAAGCCAAAAGCAGAGCGCGAAAGCAAGGCATCGGATTTACACCGGGTTTTCCCCTCCCAGGTCCCCGCATACCTCCTCATGCCGCCTCCTTGCCACGTATATACACCCCCCACGTTGGGATTAATGAGGGGGCGCCGCAGGTGTTTAGGGGACAGGTTAAAAAATAGAGGGGGGGGGGCAAAATGTCGGTAGGGAGCTTGAAGGACATGTTTGTTGGTAGACAGGACAGAGTCTTGTGTAAAGTAGATGTTTGCAATCCGACAAATGCTTTAAGGTATTGCTTTTCATGGCTGAATCTCGTTCCATAACACTTTCAGATCCCTCCAATGCAACATTTCTGTTTTGTTCTCTCGATTGCTTCTTGAAGCCAGATAGGATTTTCCCAAAATAAGATATAAATAAGGGGGTTTAAAAGAAAAGAAAAAAAAGAAAGAAAATAGAATTGAGATTGAGTGCGAGCGTTGCAAGAAGAAATTACATAACGGTGAATAGTGTTGCCATGGGGAATACTGTGAAAGAACTATTATTACTTAAAATGAGGAACGCACACACGCACACGCATACGGGCGCACTCTCTCTCACTCACACACACACACACACACACACACACACACACACACACACACACACACACACACACACACACACACACACACACACACACACACACACTCTCTCTCTCTCTCTCTCTCTCTCTCACACACACTCACACACACACACACACTCTCTCTCTCTCTCACACTCACACTCACACTTACACTTACACTTACACTTACACTCACACTTACATTCACACTTATTCACTTCCGCAGACTCTCTCACGCTCACAAACACAATTTGCATCATCCGAGTCATCTGTTGCTCTTACTCCTGTCCGGTTTTCCGTCCAACTAGCTTCAAATAGGCGAAGGAAAGGAACCAAGAGGAACCAGAAGAAACCAGGGGAAATCAGGAGGAGCTAGAAGGAACTAGACGGAACCAGAAGGAACCAGAAGGAACCAGAAGGAGCCAGGAGCCAGAAGGAACCAGAAGGAACCAGAAGGAGCTAGAAGGAGCTAGAAGGAACCAAGAGCAAGTACAGGATCTGACCGCTTTTCTTATCTTGATCGGCGCGCGCGCGCGCGTGTGAATGTGCATGTGCATGTGCATGTGCATGTACATGTACATGTGCGTGTGTGTGCGTGTGCGTGCATGCGTGTGTGTAATTATTTGTATGTGTGTATATGTATGTGTATGTGTACAGCGTAAGCACATTCACATGCAAACACACATGCACACAAATATTCACACATATATATGTGTGTGTGTGTGTGTGTGTACAGCGTAAGTACATATTCACATGCAAGCACACACATGCACACAAACATTCACACACATGCATACACAAACATGCAGACATAGACACACATACGCATGCACACTTTTACGCATGCACGAATCCATATCCCCATCCCCATCCCCCCTTCACACACACACACACTCATTATCAAGGCATATAAATAAGCAAAATAAATGAATGCACAGAATAGAAGCGAGAATAGAGTCCACTCAGACAGAGTATGCAGTTCTCAGGAACGGACTCACGATGAGTCACAGTGAATCATTTGCCTGTCTTGATCCTCGGTTGCCATGTGCTGTGTTGTTGCCG
>BOPN01001525.1:279399-281899 GCA_017312705.2 Penaeus japonicus
TGTTGTATTGCTGCTGTCTTGGTTCTTAGGTTTTATTGAGATGTATTTTTGTTGTTGCCTTGTGTTTATTATTTCTTGTTGTCGTCATGGTGGAAATGTCTTTGTTTATAGTCTATTGTTGTTTGTTATTCGTTATCTCACGATGTTGTAAATGTTTTGTTTTATTGATTTTTTATTAGTATTGCTATCGAGTTGTTAATACTGTTATCATCGTTGTTATATTTAATGTTTTTTTCTATTATCTTGATAATTATTGATAAAACGTTATCAATTTTCTATGGTGTTGTTTTTGTTATCTTTGTTATCATGAAGCTTGTTATTTTCGTATTATTGTTATCGTGGTGATTTTTTTGCTTCTCGTGCTTCCTTTTGTTTATTGTGTTTTTCCTGTTCGCATTTCTCATCATTGTTCATTGCGTATGGCATTTGTGTTTTTTTCTTGTCATCTGCAGTGATAATGCTATGAGTAACAGATGCAGTTGCTTTGCGTTTACAGGTTTTATCTTCATCATTAATTTTACCCTACTTATTGAGGGGTATTTTTCTTTTACTCACGTTACATGTAGTGTATTTTTTATGTATGTACGTATGTATATATGTGTGCGTATACGTATGTATGTATCCATCGTATGCATCGTGTGGCGGTGCGCCACGCGATGCATTGGTCTAGTTTCCCATGCCATATCTAGGGGATGACAGGTCTAAATTCGAAGAAGTTATAAAAGAACAAACATTGAAAAAGAACAGACATTGGCCTATATGCACATTGGGAAAGTTAGATTTCCCGAAAAGTAAATGGAAACGACTTTGGCAGTTTGTTTCGAGAGAGAGAGAAAAAGAGAAAGAAAGAGAAAGAGAAAGATAGAGAGAGAAAGAAAGGGAAAAGGAGAGAGAAAGAAAGGGAAAAGGAGATAGAAAGAAAGAGAGAGAGAGAGAGAGAGAGAGAGAGAGAGAGAGAGAGAGAGAGAGAGAGAGAGAGAGAGAGAGAGAGAGAGAGAGCTTCTGAATATAGATATATGTAGGTCTCGCTTGTTTTCCTTCGGCTCGCTTTGCATTCTTCTTTACTCCACCTGGGCTTGCTTATATCAGCTTAGCTTGTTTGTTCTAACTCGGCTCGGTTGATTCATCCTGCGTCACTCCCGGAACTAAATTTGGCTTATCTCTTTTCTCCCTCCCGCCCGCCCTCCCGCCCTCCCGCCCTCCCGCCTTCCTGTCCTCCCCCTGCCCCCCCTTCCCCCTCCCTCCTTACTGGTCTCTCTCCCACCATCTCTCTGCACTCCCTCCCCCCCTTCCCGCCTTCTTGTTGAGATAAGCGCTATCTTCCCATCCCTTCGCGTTGGCCTCTGCGAGATACCTCAGGTGAAATATCTTTCGCGGTGTGGATGGGGAAGGGGGGGGTTTGCGGGTGGGTGGGGGGGTGGGTGGGGGGGTTGAAAGAGGGGGTTTCGGGGAGTGGAGGGAGGTGGGAAGAAGGGGAAGAGGAGGAAGGTGGGGAAAACTGGGAGAGGAGGGAAGGTGGCAAGAAAGGGGGGGGGGGAGAGGGAAAAGGATAGGTTTAGTGAGGGAAAGAGGAAGGGAAAAGGAAAGAGGAGAGTTGTGAAGGGAAGGAAAGAGGGAAGAAGAGAGTTGTGAAGGGAGAAAAAGAGGGAAGAGGAGGATTGTGAAGGAAGGGAAAGAGCGAAGAGGAGAGTTGTGATGGGAGGAAAAGAGGGAAGAGGAGGGTTGTGAAGGGAGGGAAAGAGGGAAGAGGAGGGTTGTGAAGGAAGGGAAAGAGGGAAGAGGAGGGTTGTGAAGGGAGGAAAAGAGGGAAGAGGAGGGTTGTGAAGGGAGGGAAAGAGGGAAGAGGAGGATTGTGAAGGAAGGGAAAGAGCGAAGAGGAGAGTTGTGAAGGGAGGAAAAGAGGGATGAGGAGGGTCGTGAAGTGAGGGAAAGAGGGAAGAGGAGGATTGTGAAGGGAGGGAAAGAGGGAAGAGGAAGGTTGTGGAGGGAGGGAAAAAGGGAAGAGGAGGATTGTGAAGGAAGGGAAAGAGAGAGGGGAGGGTTGTGAAGGGAGGGAAGAGGGAAGAGGAAAGTTGTGAAGGGAGGGAAAGAGGGGAGAGGAGGGTTGTGAAGGGAGAGAAAGAGGGAAGAGGAGGGTTGTGAAGGGAGGGAAAGAGGGAAGAGGAGAGGGAGGGCAGGGGTGTGAAAAGGGTGCTGTAGAGCGAGGGCGAGGCGAAGGTAGATGGAAGGGATGGGAGGAAGGGGAAGAGGAGAAGAATGGGAAAGGAAGGAGCGGGGAGGGTAGAGAGGGAAGAGGATTAAAAGAATCAAGGGAAAGAAAAAGGAAATGGAGAGAAAATGAAGAAGGAAAGGAGGGGAATAGGAAAATAGTAAAATAAGAAAAAGAACGATAGGGATGAACGTGTCATGATGTTTGAATTATGTCTGTCTGCCTGTGTGTGTTTGTTGTTTAGGCATGTTTTCGAGTGCATACATGCATGTCATGCCTCTTTCTTTTTAT
>BOPN01001526.1:5000-7500 GCA_017312705.2 Penaeus japonicus
TGGCAATCCAACATAGTTTGATCATTCAATAAGACTTGATCAGCGGTGACCTCAGCACGTGACGTCATGTGGCCTCCACGCTGTAGCTCCGGCACCGAGAGGGGGGGAGGGGAGGGAAGGGGAGGAGGCAGGGGGAAGGGGGAAGGGGCCTAAGGTCGTCATGGAAATCGTGGTACAAATCGTGCCTTTGCCACTTGTATTACTATGATTATAGTTATGCTAAGATCCTCTTCTTCTTCTTCTTCTTCTGCAGCCTCGCCTTCGCCATTGCCCGTTACGTAATCTGCTTTCTTCGTGTGCCCTGAGATCCCATTGCCTTTGCGGTCCTCGGTTGGAGGTAGACGTATGGAAGGGTTTATTTGTTGACGATAAGAACGTCAGGTGAAAAGGAATGAGCAAAAGGAGACAGAAAATAAGGGGATTCTCTGTAAGTTCAGTGTGAAATTGCGAGAAAAATTTAAATGTTGCAATGTTGACTGAGAGATCAAAACAAATACAGCTAGTATTGACGCATTACATCACTACAGACTTTTTAACGAAAATAAAGTAAGATAAAAAAAATCTAAACTCTGCTGGTACAGAGAAACGGGCTATCAATGTGATGGAAAGTTATAACACTTATTTACCCCCCCCTCTCCTCTCTCTCTCTCTCTCTCTCTCTCTCTCTCTCTCTCTCTCTCTCTTTCTCTCTCAAATTGCAAGGCCTCTCTAAAGTGATATACATGCACTACTATGTCTTATGTATAGCTTTGCCCTAGCTTATTGATTGACAGGGTCACAGTAATATCTGTTTTACCAACAATGTATGTCTCAGAAACTAATATGAACTGTACAAATCATTTAGGCATAGTTCCTATGCCTATTCATGTGTATACAATGTATATAGTATGAATAAACATATCAAAATCAAAATCAAATCTCTCTCTCTCTCTCTCTCTCTCTCTCTCTCTCTCTCTCTCTCTCTCTCTCTCTCTCTCTCTCTCTCTCTCTCTCTCTCTCTCTCTCTCTCTCTCTCTCTCTCTCTCTCTCTCTCTCTTTTCTCTCTCTCTCTCTCTCTCTCTCTCTCTCTCTCTCTCTCTCTCTCTCTCTCTCTCTCTCTCTCTCTCTCTCTCTCTCTCTCTCTCTCTCTCTCTCTCTCTCTCTCTCTCTCTCTCTCTCTCTCTCTCTCTCTCTCTCTCTCTCTCTCTCTCTCTCGTTCTCTCTCTTTCTCTCTACATACACACACATACACATACATACACACACACACATATATATGTGTGTGTGTGTATATATATATATAATATATATATATATATATATATATATATATATATATATATATATATATATACATATATATATATATATATATATATATATATATATATATATATATATATATATATATATATATACATATATATATATATGTATATATATATTTATATATATACATATATATATATAAATGTATATGTATATATATACAGTATATATATATAATATATATATATATATATATATATATATATATATATATATATATATATATATATATATAGAAAGAGAGAGATATATATATACATATATATATATATATATATATATATATATATATATATATATATATATATATATATATATATATATATATATATATATATACTATATATATATATATATATATATAAATATATATATATATATATATATATATATATATATATATATATATACATATATATATATATATATATATATATATATATATATATATATATATATATATATATATATATATATATTATATATATATATACACGTGCCTGTGTTTGTGTGTGGGTGGGAGAGGATCTGTTTATCATACCTGATAACAATTCTAACTTTCACATGGAGAGATAGCTATTTTACAGAGCAACAGCTGCTATTTAAATAACTGCACCCTAATGGCGTGTTATCCTTTTTTCTGACTTTTTATCAGATAACAATAGTGATTTTGCCCTCAAGATAGATGAACCCTTTGCTATGGACGGTAAGTAACCAAATTCAGCACGATGTTGTACTATTAATTTTCTTCCCTATAAACACACACACATACATACAAACTCAAACATGCATTATTATGTGAGAATGAGGGCGGCGGGTCATACAACACTGTTAAAATGACTTATTTTCATAAATGAACCTCTTATTCTGGGAAATGTTTAAAAAAAATCCTCATATACAAATCTATCGTATTCAGATATAAAGTTAACGGTTAGGAATGATGCAATAACCTGTCGTGTTTTTTTTATTATCAGATTGCAGTTATGCAACTCAAGATGTATATGAAAACGGCACATTCAAAGCGCTCATTCGTGATATTGACATGAAACAAAAGTCTTTCTTTATCTCTCGCTTCTAACATCTCACTGCCCTAAAATAGCGTCGCTTCAAATCTTGTCTGCAGTTTATTCGTTCGTTATTTACATGTTTGTTTGTTTTCTGTTTCTCTGTTGTTGGATGAGCTTGGTTTTGT
>BOPN01001526.1:15000-20000 GCA_017312705.2 Penaeus japonicus
TTATCTTACATAACTATTTACATGATACATGAATACATCCATACTTTACATCGTATTGTAGTATATTACATAACATTACATACATTACGTACGTATCTACCTACGTACACACATACGTGCACATATGCATGCAAACCCACAAGTGTGTGTGTGTGATTGAACGCTATATACTCTTTATAAATGGTTCGTTTCCCAGCGGATGCATAACAAATGATGCTGCGTTAAATTACATGGAGGCGGATCCTCCCTGTAATCTGTCCCCAATAGAGGTCGCATGAGAGTACAGTGTATATCTTGACTTCAATTGGACTTTGATCCATGCTTGACATTCTTTAATATCCTCTAAAGCTTTGATACTTTCATATTACTGAGATTCGTGTGTCTGCAAATCATGATACCATCACAGTGGAAGCAGTCTGATGATCAGCTGTGAGCTCCGTGATAGGGGGTCAATTGATAGCGACATGAACAGTGTATACTACTAATCAAGGCGCGGCTTCTGCTAGATATGAAAAAGTGGCACCGACTGCGTTTTCGAGCTCTTGTTGCAAATATTGGATTTCCATTCTTCTTTTTGGCTTCACATTCACTCTGCTGTCTCCTTGGTGAAGCTCTTACGAGATGTCCTCGCCGAACGCGGATTCCCGACCGCTTGGTAAACTCGCCGTTGTCGAGAATTTATTTTCTTATTTTGACCAGATTCGCCAACTCTGTGAGTGAATTAATCATATTTGTTTGAATTACTTTTTTTTAATTATTAATCACTAATGATTATTACTGAATTACTATTCAATTACTGTTCATAATAGTAATTACTATTGAATTACGTATTTGTTTGAATGAATTTGAAATTACTCGAATTTGTTTGAATTGTGCCTCTACAAACACCTCGTCACCATCAGATCGTAAACATTTTTTTCGCAAACTATAGATGACGACATAACAACTGTACCAATCGTACCGTCGGATTGCGCTGTTCCCCGGGAGATTCCCTTTGGTCAACGCCCACGGATAAAACAACTCGCTTCAAGTGTAAACATTGCTCCTACCGAGAGCTCATTTTCCGGACGGGAGTGACCTGCGACGAGACGAACGAATTTCATTTCATTTCCACGCAGCAGATCTATAAGGGACTTCCGCGTGTGGAGAAATACACCAGGATATCGGGATACAACACGTAGGAAAGAGATACATTAGTGTGAATTTTTCATTGTTGAACATCTAATATTTACCGGCAAAAAAGCGTAGTGCAATCGACATTGAAATGTTGATAATATTCAATGCTGAAAATCTGTAACGCTGTGTGTTTGCTGTTAACAGGCTAGAAAATCATGTCTGGAAATAAGATTCTCAGACACCCAGTTTATCTTTCTATCAATGCCTTTAATGGAAACGAATTTCACAGAACAGTGTGTCTGGATTTTCCTAAGATATTCGATACACAAATCAAACAATTTCATTAGAACAAAAAAATCTTTTACCTGCTATCAGACTGTTTTTTTTTTGTTTTTTTTTCGGTGCTTGTCACAAAGCAACGGTCATGTATATGTATTTAGATATAGATAAATTATTAATCAGATCCTTCCTCCAACTAAATTTTTTTTATCTGTGTCGATGAAAGTAATCTTTACATCAAGGAAGGAAACGTAAAGAAAGTAATTGGGCTGTCAGTCATGGGTTTCTCAATACAAATGGTTACCTCGAAACTGATCAGAACAGAATATCAACAAATCACACAACATTTTCTTCAGCCGAAATAAAATGTTCCCAGAGATATCGTCATTGAAACTAAGAGCGGGAAAACTTTATAAAGGAAAAAAAAGTGGCAATTGTTGACGAGAAACAGAGCTGGAGGGATAATATAAGCAATGTGCAACACAAAACAACACTGTACCATGAACCTACCATCGGCGCAATTCATTATCCAAACACACGCACTAATAAATCACGACTTTACCTATACGCAACGTCCTATACAACAGTCTAGGGAACTACATGTGAATCCACCATTAAAAGCATTGCTACTGTGAAAGAATGGGCTCTCAATCCAATCCGTAATCACACGTACCCGTAGAATTATTAAAATGAAACCGATGAAGGTCAAATGTGATTGATATGTATGTTTGTGTATTCTTCCTTTACAAGTCACAAGATATGGCTTTATTCACTATAGCATAATCATATCCTTTGCAATCCGAACAACCTGCATCATGGATCACGCACCACTAGTTCAATAAAACAGATACCATAACACTTCATAACACTTCATAGCAAGATTCCGAAGTGAAATAAAATATTTAGTTTATCTCCCGTGTTGGAAAGTGAATTAAGTAATTTACCTATGTTTTTGAGTTGCATGAAATCTAATTACAGTATTTCACGAGATAAGTTAGTTTGTATTTGAATTTGAAGTTGCCTGCACCCTTCTGTTTGTCCTTTGGGTTTGCTTGCATGTTTGCTTTGTTGCGAGAAGCATTCATTTTATTACTGGTTTGAATTTTGAATTGCTGTTTACTTCCTTTTAAACTTCAAAAACTCTTTTTGGAATTGTATCTCATTTTCACTTTAATCTTAATTAGATTTTGATGCGTATTTCACATATATTTTTTATTTCATTTACATTCTGATTTGCATTTAGATTTCCTGGTCATATCTTTTTTTTTTCTCTCTCTCTTTTTTCATTCCAAGATCATTTGGTGTTTCTAATATATTATTATTATTATTATTATTATTATTATTATTATTATTAGTTATCATTTTAAATATATTTTCTATCATCATTATCATTGATATTATCATTATCTTTATCATTATTGTTATCATTATTATTATTAAATCTATTATGATCATTACCATCATTATCATTATCATTATTTCCCGTATTATTATCATTATTATCGTCATCATTATTATTATCGTTATTATTATTATTATTATTATCATTATCATTATTATTATTATTATTATTATTATTATTATTATTATTATTATTATTATTATGATAATGATTATAATTCATCATCATCATCGTCATTATATATAAATGTATATGTATATATGTGTGTGTGTGTGTGTGTGTGTGTGTGTGTGTGTGTGTGTGTGTGTGTGTGTATACACACACGCACACTAACACACTAACACTAACACACACACACACACACATAAATACAGTATATATCAAAGGAGAACCTCCGTTACACTTACACATAAATCACTACTTGTAAAAGATACAACAAGCGCAACATTTCACGGGCGTCAATGAACTCCCCCGAAGCCGAGCGATAAAGCCCATTAGTTCACGACGCCCTGCACAAGGAAGGGCCAAGTTGAAAGGCAAAACGGCCCCGACGACCGCCAGTCCATCACGCGACGAAGGTCACGGTCGCTGTTGCTAGAACTCACGACCGCTTGTGGTGGCAACCGAGCCTTATTTATTTGCGTATTGACTGGCTTCTTGCGAACGAGGGGGAAAGAGAGAGGGATGGACGGGGAGGGAAGAGAGAGGGATGGACGGGGAGGGAAGGAGAGGGAGGGAGGGAGGGAGGGAGGGAGAGGGAGGTAGAAAGAGAGAGAGAGAAAGGCAGAGACAGTGATGAAGACAGACAGAGTGTGTGTGTGTGTGTGTGTGTGTGTGTGTCTGTGTTTTTCTTACGTGCACTTTAAAGCAGAGACGAGAATAAATGTAAGGAAATTATTAAGAACAAAAAAAAAAGAAGATAAAGAGGAGGACAAGCGAGAGGAAGAAGACGAAGGTCTCCATCTTCCCTTCAAGTTCCCGAGATTCACTGAGACGAAAGCGATTAAGTTAATGTTACCAGACTGCGGTTTAGAGAACGTTGCTATGAAACCCTTTCTTCCAAAATGAATTTCCATTTATGAGAGGGGAGAGAAGGTTCATATTTGAGAGGAAAGAGGGCGCACGTGTCTAGAATGAAAGGAATTTACACTCGCTGAAGTAAATAGCAACAAAATAAGAAATGTGAAGAAGAGAAAAAATAAAAAAGTGACCACAATAAGTGTCGTTTTTTCTTTCTTACTTTTTCCAGTGAGTAGATGGATTTAGAAGAAATATGTGCGTAGCCCAACAAGGATATCCCTTTGACCCCTCCACTTGTACTTCGAAATATTATAGTGTCATGGGACACATGACCATGAAGTTTATTGGGTGATTCAACATAAAGCACAAATGATTCTATACCACTCTTCTAATATATAGCTAAGCTCTTGCTATAAGTTCAGATTCTATACCACTCTTCTAATATATAGCTAAGCTCTTGCTATAAGTTCAACATTCCTTAAAATCCGATGCCCCCATCTAGGGTTCCGGAACTCTGCGGCGCCTTCTGAACACGTGATTGGTAAGCGGTTAATCCAGGCCTGCACAGGATTGCTAATTTATTGACTCTCGTAAATTTTAGCATCTTTTAAACGGGCATGTAAAGGTAATTTACATAAGAATACGCTTTAAGATTATGTAGATTGATATTTTTGATGTTTATTTAGGTTGATTGAACATCAGGTGTTCTACGATATTTGAATGTAAAATAACTAAAAGGACAATTGAAAACTTGATACAAGAAAATAATAGAAACTTAGTCAACACGTCCAAATAAACTTGAGATATGATAAATCATGTAAACAAATAAGACTACACGATGAAAAAGAATTTATATTAATACATGTATTATCCTCACGACCGTATTGAACGTCTTATGGTCAGGAGTGTGTACACTTTCCTCCAATCTATTTAATATCGAAGTACAAGTGGAGGGTGTGTGTGTGTGTGTGTGTGTGTGTGTGTGTGTGTGTGTGTGTGTGTGTGTGTGTGTGTGTGTGTGTGTGTGTGTGTGTGTGTGTGTGTGTGTGTGTGTGTGTGTGTGTAAGATTTTATCGTTTCCTATTTCATGTATGACATTTATTTTTTATCTCTCTTTATGAATCGGTTTACATTATTTCACTACAACTAATATCCATCAGTATTTAATCTCTCCCTATTTTAA
>BOPN01001526.1:25000-30000 GCA_017312705.2 Penaeus japonicus
AATAACAATAGAAATAATATTATGCTAATAATGATGATAACAATAATCGTGATAATGATGATGATAATCATTGTGATAGTTATGATGATAAGATGGTCATGACGATGATAATAAGGATAATGATATTAATGATGACTATAAGGTAATAATCATAGAATGATTATAATTATTGTAATATTGTTATTATAATCATTATTATCATTATTATTATCATCATCATATTTATTCTTATTATTACTGTTATCATCACTATGATTATTATCATTAGTAGTAGTAACAATGATAATAATGATGATGCTCATGATAACAAAGATTAATTATGATAATTATATTCATAAAAAAAATATATCTCTACGCTTGAATAATTGAACAGACAGCTCAGCATACCAGCGGTATTCCTTTTCATAAAAGAATAGTCTCTCTTTTTTCACCCCCTCCCCCACCCCCCCCTCATGGGATACTGAATCGACGAAAAGGTCAGGGAGATGGTGCGTTCGGCTGACCTGCAGTTCCTGCTAATTATTTAGTACATCGTCAACAGCTGACAGCCACCCCCCCTCCCCCTTTTCTCCTCTCCCCCTTCTCCCCTTCCTCTCCTCCTCTTCCTGCTCTTCCTTTCTTTTCTTCCTCCTCTTCTTTTTCTCGTTTCTTTTCTTTCTTTTTTTCTTCTTCTTCTTCCTTCTCTTTTCTTTTCTTTCTTTTTTTTATCGTCCTTCTTTTTTCTCTCTCCTTCTTTCTCCTCCTCTTCCTTCTCTTCCCTTTTTTTAACTTCCTCCTCTTTCTATCTCTCTTCTTCTGTATGAATAAACTTATCAAAATAAAAATCAATCTCTTCTTCTTCCCTCTTCCCCCCTCCTCCCCTTCCCCCTCCTCCTCTTCCTCCCCTTCCTTCCTTCTCTTCCTCCTGTTTCTCTACCTCTTCTTCATTCCTCTTTCGTCCGCCTTCCTCTTCCACCCTCCTCCCCTCCTCTCGCGTTTCTCTCTCGCTTCCCCGCTTCCTCTTTCCCTCTCCTTCTCCCCTCTTTTACCCTCTTCCTCTCCCCACTTCACCTTCCTCTTCTCCCCCCCCCACCTCCACCTCCACCTCCCTCCCCCTTTTCCCCCCACCTCCCCCCCACACACGTCATGAAGGTCACTCGGGCTGGTATATTGATTTTTCTCCGCCCTTCTTTCTCTTCCTCTTTCTCTGCATGAGCTTTTTATTTATCATCTTTCTCTATTTATTGTCTTTTGTCGTCTTTTTTGTCATCTTTTCTCCTTTCCATTCTTTTTATTTGGGGGGGGAGGGGGTCCTTATTAATGTGTGGAGGGGCTTTTTTTTATCTCCGTTATCATCACACTCGTCGCCATCAGCACCTTTATATCATCATTGTTATTTTCATCATCATTATCCTCGCCGTTGTAGATATATATATATATGATCGTCACCATTCTCTCACCATCACCCTCACCATCACTACCATTACATCCCCACCATCATCACCATCAACTCCATCACCACGCATTCAGAGAGAGTGAAATGACCTTCCACTCATCATGTCAAAGGCTTTATTATTCATAAGTACGAACCCTCATGTGTGTTCTCTTCCTTACAGGTGAGACGCTCGCTACAGTCACGTATCGCTTGACAGAGCTTTGTTGTGAGTATTGCTGACGGTAATATAGTAGTGTGTGTGTGTGTGTGTGTGTGTCTATGTATGTATACATGTATATGTATATATATATACATATATATGTATATGTATATATATATATATATATATATATATACATATACATAATATATATATATATATATATATATATATATATATATATATATATATATATATATATATATATATATATATATATATATATATGTATATATATATATATATATATATATATATATATATATATATATATATATATATATATATATATATATATATATATGTATATATATATATATATATATATATATATATATATATATATATATATATATATATGTATATATAAAATTATTTATTCATCTATCTACCTATCTATCCACCTATCTATCTATCTATCTATCTATCTATTTATCTATCTATCTATCTATCTATTTATCTACTCACCTACCTACCTACCTACCTACCTTTCTATCTCTCTATATGTCTATCTATCTATCTATCAGTCTGCCTGTCTCCTCTCCCCTCGTTTCTCTCTCTACCCTCTCCCATATTCTCCAACCTTTCTATTATTCCACCCATCTCAACTTACACATCTTCAATTATAGTTGTTTTTTTTTATTTTCCTTTCTTTTTCTTGCTCTCATTGCAACATCCCCCCCCCCACCATGTTCCTCCCACCCTCATACCCCCCACCCCCCTTCATCAATCTCCTCCCCTTATTTTGTCTTTCACTTTCCTCTTCCCTCGTATCTTCTCTCTCTCTCTCTCTCAGGCGGACACTTTCTCTTTCATCAAGTATCTTTGTTTGTCTCTTGTGTCGTGTTGTGTATCTCTTTCTATTTTTCTTTCTTTCTTTCTTTCGTTTTTGCTTATTGGTTTCTGTCTTTTTTTACTTTAAGTGTTTCTTTATTTCTTTTCTGGTTTCTTTTTTTTTCTCTCTCTCTTTCTTTCTCTCGCTTTCTTTTTTTCTTTTTCTATTTTTTTTTCTTTCTCTCCTTCTTTTCTCTTTTCCCATTTTCTCTCAGTCTCACTATTTCTTTTTTTCCTTTTCCTTTTTTTTTCTCTTTGACTCGTTCTTTTATCTCTTTCCATTTTTTTCTCTTTCTCTCTTTTTCGTTTTCGTTTTAATTGTTTTCCATCTCCCTCTAGAAGGGGTGTGTCTTTGTTTTCTTTTTTTCTCTTGTTTCTTTGTTTCTTTCTCTCTATTTTTGTTCGATCCTTCGTCGTTCAAGTTCTTTACTCTTCTTTCTCCTTATTTCTCCACTTTACTCTTCATTCTTCTTGCTTATCTTCGTTTATTTTTGTGTTTTTTTTTCTTATTCAGTTCCTTCCTTTTACTCCATTTGTTCTTTCATCGTTCTGCTTGTTCCCCTCTTCTTTGCCATCCCTCCCGTGCTCCTTCATCTCTTTTATTCTCGTTTTCCTCCCTTTTTTCCTCTCTCTCTCTCCCTTTTTATCTCCTCCCCTTTCTCCCCCCCCCCTTACTCCACTCCCCTTCGTCACCGCTCCCTCTCCCCTCCCCAGCACCACCAGCTGCCACCAGCTGCTCTTACGGATTTACAGCTAACATCAAGTTATTCCAACAGACATGCCTCTCTCTCTCCCTCCCCTCCTTCTCTTCCTCCTCGGCCCATATACTTCCCTTCTGTCTCTCACATCCACTCCCCCTCCCCTCCTCCTCCCATCCCCTCTTTAACCTCCTTCTATCCCTCTCTTCCATCCCCCTTCCTTCCCCTGCTGTCCCTGCTGTCCCTCTCATCCCTCTTCCCCCCTTTCCTTCCTTTTTGTCCCTCTCTCCCTCCCTCTCCCAATTTCCTTCCCTCCCTTTCTGTCCGTCTATCCCCTCCTCTTCCCTCCTCCCTTCTTCCCTCCCTTTCTGTCCCTCTCTCCCCTGTCGTTTCCTCTCCCCTTCCCTCCCTTTCTGTCCCTCTCTCCCCTCCTCTTCCCTCCTCTCCCCTTCCCTCCCTTTCTGCCCCCCTCTCCCCTCCCCTTCACCCTCTTTCTATACCTCTCCCCCCACCCCTCGCCTGTCTGTCTGGTGAGTTGTTAGTTGTTGAAGGCTCAAGCGTTTCTATGGGCAGGATATATGGAGTCGATGGAAAGGCGTATTTTTTGACGGGAGATACGGGCGGGAGGCCCTTTTATGTGTGTGATTATTTGTTTTGCCTGCGTGCGTTTGTGAGTGTGTGTGTATGTGTGTGTGTGTGTGAGCGTGCGTTCGTGTATGTATGTGCGTTGAGTAAGGTGTAATCGAAATATGTAAGTTATGCATGTCCGGGTTTCGTGTTACCATAAGGGTAGAGTACTAACACTCTGATTCCATTGATTGTTTAAACATTCATTCATCCATATTGGTATATAGGCCCCTATGTATGTGTGTGTGTGTGTATGTGCTTTTACTACACATATATATGCCAGTGCCAAAATGTTTCTACATGAAATTCAGAATTATCCCACGCTCTCTACCCTTCAATCGCCACAATTCAGAGACAATAAAAAGGAAATTGCAAACAGGCAGCGACAGGCAGACACAACGTAATGAAATTTCCTAACTGACAGACCCCCCGGCGGTGTTGCACCTGAGCGAAGTCATAATTACTAGCTTTTACTTTCCCATATCTGCGTACCCTGGGGTTCCTTGCTCTATTTCTCATTCCCCCTAACCACCCCCCACCCCCACCCCCACCCCCGCCCTCTCCCCTACCCTTTTCCCCTTCCTCATCACCCCTTCCCCCTCCCCTACCCCCTCCTACATCACTCCACCCCCCCCTAATACCCTTCCCCTCCTTCACCCCGTCTCCCTTCCCCATTACCCCTTCCTCCCCCCCCCCCTCCCCCTCAAACCCCCATCGCAACCCCACTACCTATTTCACTTGGCATCGTGTGTCTCCTTTGTGCGGTGGCATTATCAAACCTGTTCTCTACGTGACTCTTTGATGCTGCTTCCTTTCGGTCATGTTATGTTCATTCATCAGCTTGTGAAACGAGTTTCTTGTTGGCGAGAGTGTGTGGAGGATGCAGAAGGAAGTGAAGGATTGGAAGAGGGAAAGGGAGAGAGAGAGAGAGAGAGAGAGAGAGAGAGAGAGAGAGAGAGAGAGAGAGAGAGAGAGAGAGAGAGAGAGAGAGAGAGAGAGAGAGAGAGAGAGGAGAGAGAGAGAGAGAGAGAGAGAGAGAGAGAGAGAGAGAGAGAGTAAACAGTTCTGTTTTCCTTAATGACAGATAGGGCATGGTGTAGGGAGAGAGAGAGAGAGAGAGGATGAAAGAGAGGGGGGAGGCAGAGAAAGGGAGAGAGAAAGGGAGAGAGAGAGAGAGGATGAGAGAAAGAAAGGATGAAAGAGAGAG
>BOPN01001526.1:45000-47500 GCA_017312705.2 Penaeus japonicus
AGGCCTTGGACTCTTAGCACGTGGGATGTGTTACAGTTATGACGACAGGCAGATAACGGTCAGGATTCACTATCGCCGCGTTGTCGAAAGTGACAGTGAAGGTTACAGGGCGCGCTTCGAGAGAGTGAGTGCGCAGGAAAGAAGGGCCGTTGTGAAGGAAATGGTGTTATTCCTGGCGGTGAAATACGAAGGTCTGTCTCTTACTTTATTCTTTGGATTTTCCTTGATAGAAATTAGAACATGTGTGTGTGTATATATGTATATATATATATATATATATATATATATATATATATATATATATATATATATATATATATATATATATATATATACATATAGTATCGTTTTGCTGTCTCTCTCCCTGTCTCTGTCTCTGTCTCTGTCTCTCTTTTTCTCTCTCTTTCTCTCTCTCTCTCTCTCTCTCTCTCTCTCTCTCTCTCTCTCTCTCTCTCTCTCTCTTAGTCAAAAGTCTCTCTTTCTGGGGTTAAAAGTGGTTACCTCCTTTTCGGATAAGCTTCTGTTTAGAAATATCAAATAGGTACACACAAGCACACCTGCCCATTTCAGCGCAAAAATCCGCACAGGTCGTCCACCCCGTCCTGCTAAAGGTTAGCCTCCCCCCCCCCCTTGCCAGTGTCAATCATTTCTAAGAACCACAACCATTTCCGGTCGCTTTTGTCTGCCTGTCGTCCTCACCCCCTGGCGGCGGCCGTGAGAATTATCCCAACTTCCACCTTCCAAATGGACTTCTTGGAATATTAGGGACATATTAGGATATGCTGATGAGGATTAAAGGGAGGGAGGGAGAGAAAGGAGAGCGAAAATCAGGATTAGGAACATCATGGATGATAATAAAATGGAAAACGAATCAAGAGGGAGGACGAAGGAGAAGAGACGACGAGAGAGAGAACACGCGGAAATTAGAATACATTATAGATTTGTCTTTTTTTTTCACGCCCATTAGTGTCATAATCTGAAGGTCGACCACCAGCTGCCGGGTGAGGCTCTGGACATATCTGAATTATTTCTCTAATCGTATAGTTTTTTTTATGGAAAATGGCATGTAGAACAAAATACACGCTAACGATTAGACATCAGTTTGTAATGCATAATTTGCGAAAATGATTAATCGTGGCTAGTTGTAGGGAAATAGTGCATAATATAAATACTCTAGTAATAGTAATACTGGTAACGCTAGGCTGCTAGTTTATATCAATTATATAATGGCAATAGTAATGATGCTGACTGAGAATAATGGCGATTATCAAAAAATGATAATGTTAATGATAGTGATGAATTGTTGTTATCATATCAATTTTATGATTCTCATTATGATTGATTATGATGATGATGATGATAGTAACAATTATAATAATCACTATTATTTTTTGTTATCATTATTGTTTGTCATCATCCTCATTATCATTATGATACGGATGATAATATTAATGATAATAACAATAATCAAGATAATGATTATGTTAATGATGGTTATATTAATGATAACGAATGTGTCAATAATGATATCTCTCCTAACAACACTGGTAAGAAGGAAGAATTATCATAGTGATAATAATAACACTAAAATGGTAGTGGTGATGATAAAAATTATTGTAATAATGTAGATGAATAAACGAAAGAAAGAAAGAAAGAAAGAAAAAAAAAAGACAGTTTCGGGTATTTACTAACAAACAGACAAATGGCCGCGGAAAAGTATGACACAAATGAACAGCAAATTATGTTCCTGAATACTTTAGGTTACTGGGGTATTGCAGGGGGGGGGGGGTTAAAGAAGGGGGGATTGGAGATGGAGAAACAGGTGAGGGTTAGAGGGGGGAGGGGGAGAGGGAGTATTTCTGTGGGGAAGAGAAGGAGGAGGAGGCAGCGGTAGGGGCAGAGAGGAGTGGGGGAGGGAGGGGGAGGGGAGGGGTGGGGCAAGAGAAGTGTGGGAGAGGAAGGGGGTGAGGGGAGAGGGAGGGAGGGGGAGAGGGGAGGGGTAGGGGCAGAGAGGTGTGGGGGAGGGAGGGGGAGAGGGTAGGGGTAGGGGCAGACAGGTGTGGGGGGAGGGAGGGGGCGAGGGGAGGGGTAGGGGCAGAGAGGTGTGGGGGGGGAGGGGGAGGGAGCAGAGAGGTGTGGGGGAGGGAGGGGGTGAAGAGGCAGCGGTAGGGACAGAGAGGTGTAGGGGAGGGAAGGGGTAGGGGAAGAGAGGTGTGGGGGAGGGGTAGGGGCAGAGAGGTGTGGGGGAGAGAAGGGCTGAGGGGAGGGGTAGGGGAAGAGAGGTGTGGGGGAGGAAGGGGGCGAGGGGAGGGGTAGGGGCAGAGAAGTGTGGGGGAGGGAGGGGGCGAGGGGAGGGGTAGGGGCAGAGAGGTGTGGGGGAGGGGGAGGAGCAGAGAGGTGTGGGGGAGGGAGGGGGCGAGGGGAGGGGTAGGGGCAGAGAGGTGTGGGGGAGGGGGAGGAGCAGAGAGGTGTGGGGGAGGGAGGGGGTGACGGGAGGGGT